>ML778358.1:431472-443788 GCA_009831015.1 Picea engelmannii
CATTGAGGCATGCAAGCTCCAAGGTACTAAATAATTTCTAAGTCTTGATTTCGGATAATGAGTTGAATTCGATGGAACAAGACTCGTCACAGGAGGGCCTTGATGTATCCCCCATCGATGACATGAAATGAGTAACTGAGTTTGAAAGTGAAACAAAGCATGTTGCAATTGGACTAGACACAGGGAAGGCCGACACAGAGAGAATGGATAACGACATATGGCCGACTCAATATAGGTTTCAGATGGACTTCTCTTGAACATATGAACAACATGACCAATGATTTGGTAGCATTGACCCAAAGACGACACATGGAATGAACTTGTAATCAATCGAAAGAGAGACAAAATGGATTTCCCAAACC
The DNA here is from genome assembly GCA_009831015.1 of Picea engelmannii. Classification (NCBI taxonomy): domain Eukaryota; kingdom Viridiplantae; phylum Streptophyta; class Pinopsida; order Pinales; family Pinaceae; genus Picea; species Picea engelmannii. The sequence goes on from ML778358.1 coordinate 431,835, forward strand.
GTCTTCAAATGATGAATAGGGGGTGTCATGTTTCAAGAGCGACACTTACTGTCAATCAATACGAAAACATATCCCTTTCCCAAATTTTCCCCCACCATTTCTGGCAAGTGCCTCTTTATTTTTACGCAATCTTGAAGAGGATCGCATATGCTTGTTGATATAATCTCATCCTTCGGACGAGTCCCTCGAAGTATTTTTAACGAACCCTAAGAAGGAGTAGTTCAGTCTCATCACGGGTCTGTCAATGTTTGTTTAACGAGTCCAGAGATAGTAAACTCGAAGGTTTTTCAAGATTACAGAGTATGGAAAACCACTCAAAAGAGAACTCTCTCAGTTCCTTTTTCATAAAATAGTCTGGATGAGACCGAAAAAGAGAGAAATTATCACTCACCAGACGCATATTTCAAATACTTTAGCGAGCGTGAAAATAGCAAGGTCGCTCGATGATCTTTTCATGTTTAGAGAGTCTGAAAAGAGCTTAAAGAGGACTCCAGGGGGGTTCCTTTTTCGTATAACCTTATGAGCCCGAAAAAGCAATAAAACTATGCTCGATCACGTTCTCTTATATTGACGAGCGTAAGAACGGATAAAAACGACGCTCGAGGTTTTATGTAAAAGCCCTAAAAACAATAAGAAAACACGCCATAATGAGGAAAAATATGTTTATACCCTTGTTTAGTTATCAACGTCATCACACCTGCAAGTCATTACACTCATCTTGATATTAGGGATTAGGTTTAAACAATATATAAGCATAAAAACCCAAAAAATAACATAGTAAAAAGTAATTTAAATGAGTAAATACACATTTTTACCATATCATTTCATATTTTCACTATTGAGTTCCAAAACCCCCTTGTTACCCTCTGAATTCGGCGTTGATTTCTAGGAGATACAAGAGATCATTCGACGAGCCGTCTGCAGCATTAAGGTAAGCCATCCATTCTTGACATTTTCATGGTTTAAATTTTAAATTTCATTGGTTAGTTTCTCATTTTCAAGTGGTTTTTTGAACCCTACAAGCGCATAAGCATTCTCGCAGACAACCCATACGAGACCTGCGAGAATGATGCGTTCTCACAGGTGAGCCTTGAGCCACCTGCGAGGTGTTTGCACTGTGTATAATAAGGCACCTTTGAGCAGCGCAGAACTCAAAATTTTTCTAAATATTTAGCCAATGAAAAAGTTTTAGATCATGATCAAAATCATTAATCCTCTTTGTATGTTCATTGTGTAGATAAATAGCCACAAACATGGTGCTTGAGTGGCGAGAAAGAGAACATGAGGAAGATAATTCAAATGCCGAGAATCATCCTCCCACTATAGCTGCATTAAGAGATTGTGGGCTCTTAAAATACTTTCGCATCCCGGGCATGAGAGGCCAAGTCAGACTACTGGAGTTCTTGATCCGTATGTGGGATCCAGATCAACAAGTTTTCAATGTAGGATCTCATACATTGTCCATCGACATTGAGGACATATATTTCTTGACCAGATTATCCAGACGTGGGTATCATGTCAGCCTGACTGGTAGTAGAGGCGGTGGATTAACAATGAGTGAATACTGTAACCAATATTGTGTACCTGAGGCTGAGCGGAAAAAGGGGAAAGTTGCTATCTGGGGGGTACAAGACTTGACCCTCCGCACGATCCTCTTTACTATAGCTCAGATGGTCGGGAGTTCTGCTCCGCATATGGCATTACAAAGCTACTTCTAGTACACCATCGAGTGTACTGAGCCCCGAGTATTCAACTGGGCGGATGCTGTGCTTCGCAGTATCAAAAGGCAATTAACCAAATGCAGGCGTGGTGAATTAAAACAATTTGGATATGGATCTTTACTAGTGTCCTTCTTTCTTGAGAGGGTCCCTGTATTCCGACTACAGGTTGAGTGGAACCTACCGGGTCCTAGGGATCTAAGGATGTTGAGGTGGTGTCGTCTCATGGCCCGGCACGTGGCAGGACCAATCGTCAAGTATGATGATATTTTCTTTGACTGGCTTCAAAACCAGATGCTGATGGTCGATGACTACGCCTATGTCGGGTTGGATTTTCGAGGAGATCCGAATCTATCACTGCCTGAGGATGCTCAGTGGGGAGACCTCAGTAAGAAGTACACGCATTTTCTCTTTTTTAAATGTTTTTTGAATTTTTTATCATATTCACATTTTTTTGTTTTATATATTTATCCAAAGACTAACACAAAATGTTTGTTGACAACACAGATGTTGGACCATATAGACCTCCTGGGACCTCTCCTATCCAGCGACGAGGAGAGGTAGCAACAACAGTACCACAGTATGCCGAAGATTATCAGGTTGTGGAGAAAAATTTAGAGGGTCTGACAGCAGACATTCTAGATATGAATCTGGAAGAGATTCCACAACGTGATCAACGTCACACTGTAGGAGTTTCAGCAGCTATGGGTCAACTGCTCCGTAGGGTTTCTAGGGAAGTTGTGTGTTACTGTGAACGTCATCCATGACGTCACCTTGTAGAAGCTATAAGCTTCCATTTTTGATATTTTGGTCTTCAGACAAACTTTTTGTAAAAACAAACTCTTTTGATCGTTATATATACAGATGGCGTCTACCGGTTTAATTTATCTTGTGTGGATTTTAATGTGTTTGATTTATAAATGATTTAAATGTTTGTCCAATACATAATTAGCCAATGCATCTGTTAATGTATTAAGACATCTAGGAATATGTTGATATTCAATGTGATCAAAATATCGTTCCAAGAGGCAAATTCGCAAATACACCCGTAACAAAGTAGGACTTCGAATAGAGTAGATATTACTTAGCTGTAGTACTACAAGCTACGAATCAAGTCACACAACCAAATGATGAATTCCGAGTGAGATATCATCAACCAATAATTCAATAACGGTGCTATACTCTGCGATGTTATTAGTTGCACAACCAAGACATACACCTCGTAAAGATATAAGCTCGTTTGTTGGGGCATAGATTTCCCACGTAGCAGAATCTAAGTTCCGAGTACTACGGCTAGCACCGTCAGCGAAGCCAATATAGGGTAGCGAAGACTCCGACATCTGGAAATCAAACACAATGTCACATAAGGGTAGAGACCAGATAACGTCAAAAGCAAAGTAAAGTAACACACACAAAGTATGATACATAAAATACAAATACTTGTGCACAAATGACTTATGCATAGTATTTATTCAAGTACAACCCATTTCTGGGTTCACTCAAAGGGATACCATCGTAATCGACCAGCTCATATGCTCCTTTTTCCAAAACCCGACGAACAATATAAGGACCTCGCCACATTGGTTCGAATTTCCCAGCTCCTAAGACATCTCGATCTTGTTCATAGAGAAGAACAAGATCACCTTCAGAGAAAACGTGAGGCTTGACATGCTTGTCATATTGTGCCTTGACATGTTTCTTCTGGGCTTCTATTATTAGAGTGGTGTCACGTCGAGTTGCGTCTAATCGCATCAGATACAATAGACGTTCCTCTTCAGCAGAAGTATTGGGTAAGATTTCGACAGCTAGCTTCAGAGAAGGTATCTCACATTCTATAGGAAGAATGGATTCCACACCATAGACTAATCGAAAGGGTGTAAACCCAGTAGCGGATTTAACAGATGTCTGATATGCCCACAATGCCGAAAACAACATCATGTCCCAGCTTGTTTTATGAATTCCTATCATCCGTCGAAGCATAGTTATGAGAACTTTTCTTATTGCTTCGACCTGGCCATTAGCTTGCGGATAATAGGGTGTTGAGTTATCATGACGAAGACCCAACTTTTCTGTAAGTTCAGACATCATAAAATTCCTAAAATGACTACCGTGATCAGTGACGATAGCTTGGGGCACATCGAAACGAGCTATAACGTGGTTAAAAAGAAACAAGGCTGCAGTCTTTCTAGTTTTATCGAATGTCAGCATCGCCTCGGCCCATTTAGTAAAATAATCAACTGCTACAATGATGTAACCATGCCCCTCGGCCGAGTGAGGGTGACATGTCATGAAATCAATGCCCCATTTCGCAAAAGGACCAACTGAGACCACATGATGAAGAGGAGCAGGATGTGACCGTATTTTCCGATTGTAGGTCTGGCAGGCATGGCACTTCTGAACGGCATTAATGCAGTCATTGAACAAGGAAGTCCAAAAATATCTTGCGCGTAAGATCTTCTGGGAAGTAGCATAACCAGACATATGACCACCACATGCTCCGGAATGGCAGTCATTCAAGGCTTTCTGGGCTTCGTCGAAAGTTAAACAACGTCTAAAAACTGAGTCAATTCCGCGACGATAAAGAGTATCACCGAGGATAATGTATTGACAAGCCTGATAACGTATACGACGTCGTTCATTACTAGACAAAGCAGGCCAGAAAGTCTGAGTTTGGAGATATATAATGATATCTCCATACCAAATATCATCAGTGCTAATAAGGAAAAGTGATTCATCGGGTAATGAATCTATTGCTACATTTTCCGTTGCAGAGTGAGGAAAATCGCATATCAACTCAGCAAAAACTAAGGATTTCTTGGACTTGGCGAGATCGAATTCTAAGTCAAACTCCTGGAGTATGACAATCCACTTGGATTATTTCCCCCCTAGCAATTGATGTGTCAAAATGTGTTGCATAGGGTTGCAATGAGAAAGCACCATAGTTTTCCTTGAGAGGATATAATGCCAAAAACGTTGAACAGCTTGAACGGCAGCCAAAGCCAGTTTTTCAACATGCTGATACTTGATTTTAGTGGGTGTGAGACTTCGACTCAAGTAATAAAAAACATGTTCATCGTGCGCATCATCCTCTTGGATAAGGACCATGCCAATAGTGTCCTCCGAGGCAACAAGATAAAGGAAAGAATCACGACTATAATCAGGAGGAAAGAGAAGCGGAGCTCGCGTGAGGGACAACTTCAAAGCCTCAAAATCATTGTTGGCCACGGTATCCCAAACGAATTCTGAATCTTTCTTTAGTAGCCATGTAAAACCACGAGTGATCTCGGCATAATTCGGGATGAAACGATGAAGAAAGTTTGCTTTCCCCTGCAAACTTTGCAATTGTCGCAATGTAGAAGGAGGAGGGAGATTAAGAATCGCCTCAACCTTAATAGGATCCACCCGGATCCCTTGACGTGAAACGATGAAACCTAGAAGACAGCCAGATTCTACGCAAAAGACGCATTTATGAGGATTTAAACGGGTGCGATAGAATCGACAACAAACAAAAATAGCTCGGAGATGAGTGGGGTGATCGACTCGACACATAGAATGGGCCAATAAATCGTCCAAATAGGGTTGAACGATATGCTTTATATCGTGAAAAGCATAAGACATAGCACGTTGAAACGTCGTGCCAGCGTTCTTAAGATCGAAGGGAAGTTTCCTATAGGAAAAAGTACCCCAAGGACAAATAAAAGAAGTTTTATGTTGGTCCTCAGGAGCGATGTTAATTTGATTATAGCCGGAGAAACCATCCATGAGAGAAAAGATTTCGCTTCTGGCACAGTCATCGACAATCTGGTCGACAAAAGGGGTGGGAAAGTTGTCTTTTGGACAGGCTTTGTTAATATCCCTATAATAAACACATACACGAATACTGCCTCCTTTCTTATCAATCGGTACAGGGTTGGAAACCCATTCTGTCAAAGCCACGGGATAAATAAAGCCGGCTTTGAGAAGTTTTTCAACCTCAAGCTTGATAGCCGCCGCTTTACGTGGGTGTACTGGACGTAGGCGCTGCCGGACAGGTTTAGCTCTGGGGTATGTCTTTATCTCATGTACAACAATAGCAGGTTCGATACCTGGCATCTCTTCGTAACTCCAGGCAAAGATATCATGAAATTCTTTGAACAGAGAGGTATAGGTGATGATTTCATCCAAAGAACACGAAGCTCCAATGTGAACATTTTCAACTATCCCAGGTTTAACGGATATATCAATGGGAATCGTGGGAGAGATATTATTGAGGTTCCCTTCGGCAAACACATCATGTGAAGATCCGGGAACAGTTGATATGACAACAATGGTCGATGGAGTCGAAATCTGTTGGTAGTTCTCGAGAGTGTGTTGTTCCAAAAAGAGTATGGAATGATGATGCCCATCGTCCCAAGGGGTGTCTGCCATGACGGACATGATCATCTCGTCAGTGGGAAAGATGACACGGAAAGGATCTGGAGACAACTCGTCAAGAGAGGGTGTAGAAGGTGTTGCCGATTGAATGGCATGATAAGCAGACTCAACCGGACTTAATGACATGATGTCGCCGAAACGAGTGTGATCTCCGGGGTCGGTGACTATCCAAGGGTCGGAAGACACAGGAAGTTCATGAGGTACGGTGGAGATCATATTGATAGAAGCAACTGACGGGCGTGGAACATCGGGTGGTGGAATGGGGAAAGTACCCATCAATGAAGAGTCTTTTAAAAGGCCGACACCGACATTCTCGTAACCCGACGGGGTTTTAGCTATAAATGGCACATTGCCAATACGAGTATCGGAATTAAATAAGGCAAGTTGGTCAACGGTGACAACCTTTCCTTGATGAGGAAAACGTACTACATGGAAAAGCGTTGACACAACAATGCGCATGGAATCTATCCAGCTATGGCCAAGCAGAAGATTATAATCAAGGGGAGCATCGAAGACTTCCACTTCAACTTGGACTGTCTTTCCTTCGAGAGTAATGGGCAACGATGGAAGAACACTGTAAGGCTTAAAACCAGATCCATTAAAGGCTTTTAGAGTATTTTTTGATTCATATAAAGGAGGAGAGCCAATGGCTTTCCAACAAGCAAGATACATTACACACGTAGAGGCACCCTCATCTATAACAGTTCGACAAATGTTCTTGTCAAAGACAACAACTTGAATTTGAAACGCAAGCTGAGGGGGTAACCTTGGAATATGATCTTCCAAGTAAAAGACTATTAAATTTGTATCGGTTGGATCAATTCCACCTATAGCTTTCAACAGAGCCTTCCGTTGTGCAGGACAAGAATGAAGGACTTCAAGGGCAGACATCGCTAAAGGTGCGTGGGCCAGATCTTCTACAATGCTGTAGTTTTGGGCCGCACGAGCATGAGGATTGAAAGCCGATTTCCGAAAAAAACCCTTAGGGGGTCGCACGACTGTATCAAAGCTCGGTCGTTCGAGATGAAGAGGATTGTTTGTAGGCAGAGCTGGTGGAGAGGGTTGTACCAAAGCAGGAGGTAAATCGTCAACCTTCTCCTTAGATGGAGAATAATCTTTGGCTCTAGTTGTGATTGCAATGTTATTCTGCTTAGAATCACCAGTACACATCAAAACGTATGATGTCGTAGAAGTAGATGGTTGGTCATGGATAACCAACTGATCCTGTTGTTGAGACGGGAAGGGTTGGGACAAAACTATCGGCATAGATGGTTTGGGTGTTCCTTGAAGGAACTTAGTAACTTCGACACGTCGTGGACAATCCTTCGTGTAGTGATCATCACCACAGATAAGGAAAGGGTATCGTGGTTTGCGCTTATCCTGATCTTCAACAAGGGTATTTTTGGGCTGCTCTGTTTGATTATTATTTTTTCCCTCTTTATTCTTGCCTCTCCCCTTTTTAGATTTATTTTTACCGGTCGGGGTAGATTGAACGGCGTTCACCTCAGAAGTTTTACCGGTGGGAGTAGTAGGAGATGAAGCATTTTCAACATTAGAAGATGTGGATTTAGGGGTTGTACTTGAAACAGAATGTGAGTGGGTATGGGTAGTACCAATCACACCATCAGCTGCATGTGAGGCAGCTGGAGCAGTTGAAGTGCTGGAAGTACCAGGACGAGGTAATTCAGGTAGCAAATCGTAAAGTGTTTACGTTTGCAAATAAATGAGATCAAGATATTGAGCACGACTGATAGCCTGCTCTTCCGTGACAACTCCACCCATGGCAATGTCTTTACCAATTTTGTTCACAAAGGATTTTGTAAACCATTCAGCCAGTAACTGATCGGGGAGTTCAAGTTTGATGAGACGACGTCTCCTTCGCCACTCATGGATATGATCCGATATATGAGTGCCTTTATTATGTTTGAAGGAAGTCAAAATCTCAGTCCCGGTATCATAACGGATCGGTAACTGGTAATGTGTAAGAAAATCCATAGCTAGGGTATTAAAATCAGAGAAGAAACCTCGTGGCAATTCAATATACCACTTTGCAGTGGAACCTGTAAGGGTTCGTTGAAAGAGACGCAGACGAATAGAATCATCCATCAACGAGTTGGATGAACACCACAGATGAAAATTCATAACGTGATTGTTCGGGTCCTCTCCCACTTTGCCATCGAATTTCGGAATGTCTGAAGGAAGCTTGGCTGGAATAACAGGCCATTGGGGAGAGTGACGAATAGGGTCATTTAGAATCCGAGACAAATTTGGCAAATCCAAAGTAGCAAGAAAAGGTAACCGTCTATTCACCTGCGGGTACTGGTGACTTTGGGGTGGAAGCCCTGTTGGAAAACCAGTAGGACCGTATGCAGTCTGGCCATATTGGGAAGACCCTGGATGATTCGGTGTCGGTTGGAGAGGATAATAATTCCAAGGGTGGTATCCTTGAGTTTGAGTAGGGACCTGAGTTTGAGTAGGGGCCTGAGTTTGAGTATTGCGACTCTGACCCAAAATAGGATTAGGTATACCTGGATATGGTTGGCCCATAGTAGGGACAATTTGTTGCCCCCCATCATTTTGAGGAAAGTTTTGTAGAATCTGATTCCAATACTGGGCCAATTCAGGAGGTATGTTTTGTCCAAAAGGTGAGGTTGGTCCTCCCACCGTAGATTGTGTTCCAACCAGAAATTGCGTAGCAATTGGATTATGTCTAGTAAGAGGAAATGTAATCGTACCACCTTGTCCACCAACGAGAATATGAAAGTTTGGTGCAACGGACGGTATAGTGTCACTGGGATTAGGATTTCCAGAAGGAAATTAAGGGAGTGTCCGAATAAAACCGGGAATAGGGTGCCCAGGACCTGGAGAACCGGCAGGGGTTTGCGGAGGTGTTGGATTGGAAGCATTCAACAAAGCATTCAACGCATGATAACCGGGTGGTAATGTCGGGTTGACATCAGGAATTCACCGGGTATTGATAGGAGCAAGAGTAGCTGCAGTAATTCCGGTCTGGACACTCGTAGTATTCGAGAGATGGGCCATCTTGGGAGGGAGAACAAAGTGATAAGTGGTAGTCACTGGTGTAGTTTCTGTCTCAGAAAACACCAAAGGGTTGATTTCATAGACTGTAGGTGACTCAGTACCAAAAAGGACTCATTGGAAATCACCTGACCAAAAAGGATCTTGGCCTACTACACCGGGAGAAGGCTCGATGGTTGATTCAGAAGATGTAACAACGGCTTCGTCAGAAGAATTTAATCGCACAAAAGGTCGTTCACCACGGTGAATGCGATAGTCCTCTCTAGTATTGGTAATTCGAAAAGGTTCTATAGAATCAGTTCATTCTACTTGTGGTGTGGTGACAACTGGAACGTTACTTGTTTCCCCGTGTGGTGGAGTAACCACTGGAACTTCGGTTTGATGGGGAGAACCCTCAGGTGTACCAGTAGGCGAGGGTTGAGAATCGTCCAGATTCTCTAGAGATAAACCTTGCATTCTACGTGAATGTTGTGGGGGAGAAATTGCAAACAAGTGACAAGATCCGCGAATAAATTCTTATGGTCAACTTCGATAAACAGATAACACACACTAGTAAACAAAATCTAGGAAGCAATCACTAGACAAACAAGACCTTCTAATATCGAAGCCACTAGTTGGTGATGAAATCCAACGTCACAACAACGAGACGAGAAGGGGCGGGGCTAGGATGGAAAAGTTACGTTGACGACCTGCTTAACGGACTTACACCCTGGTGCAAGCTCCCACACATAATCATGGGTATACCCTCCAAGGAGCCCGAGTGAGTTTGATCAACGTCAATTCCAGGTACCGTGTAGACTTTCCCCTCCACAGTCACCATGGGTAAGAACCTAGAGATATAGGCCACTAAGGTCACCACAAACAACAGTACAGCCCGGGGGAACAGTCGACAGTCCGATCCACACGCAAGGGCAGGGTATCTAGCCCGAAATCAACTCAAAAGGCTTCCACTCATCATTGTGGGTATACCTCCGAGTGACCCCCGTAATACGTGCAATCTCTACACTGATGTCAACAAAGCAGGGTGAGTAACTCTACCAACACCAATGTGACCTAGTGCTTGACCCTTGTGTGAGAAGGGATTCCCAGGACAATATGTTGCAAATGGAATTTAACACTCCCTAACTCAAGATGCTATTATGTGTTTTGAGATTTTGGAGAGTGTATCTCTCTTCCTACTCCAAAGCACTAGCCTAGCTAAATGTTGGTGTAAAAGAGCCCTAGAAAAGAGTTTACTAGATAAATTTTAAGATTACACAATGTTTTTAAAAGTTGTTGTTTAGTCAAAGGTAACGGAAATGAAACTCATGTGTGTATGACTCTGACCCAAACAATGCAAGAATGAAAATGAAAAATAACACTTTCCGTTCAATGAATACTATGTATGGGAGAGAGATAAAGTTTTCCAAATCAACCCAGAACTATAATGCACAATTTCCTTTCAAATGTCAACGCAAACAATCAGTAATCAAATGAAAATTCTCTATGTGTCTTTTTCAATACTTCAACAAACTCAAAACTTTGATTTTTCCAATGTTTTCTAAAGACAATTTTTTTTTTTTGAAAGAAAAGCTTGTTGTTCACTTTCCAAAAAGAACTCTCACTATACCAATGAGAACACAAAAAATCAAATCAATGAACAAGCAAATAACAACCCAATCAACTCTTTCAATGAAAGAAAAAATAAAGAGCAAACCAATGAGTCTTCTCAATGCAAACGAAAATGTTCTTTCAAACTCATAAGCAAATAAGAAAACCAAGCAAACTTAACTTTCCACCAATCACTGGATCTCAACAAATCAAACACATTCAGAATCTGAAGTCAGAGAGAATGGTTTTACCAAGAAGAGTCAAGAAATGAAAGTCAAGTCACAAATGACAAGAAAAGTCTTAAAACCCTAAAACTGTTCAAGCATGCAAACTAAAGCAAGAAATATATCAATCAGAGGTCCAAGAAACCCTTAAGAAGTATTCCAACTGATCTGGGCAGTTAGAACAACCAAAACTCAACTTCAAAATTTTTGAAAAAGACTGTTCGCAGGCAAGAAGTAATACACAGTGTGAGAATATATGATTCTCGCAGGCAACCTTTTAGCAAGGTGCAAGGTTCTCGCACTGAACCCTATGAGCAGGGTGCGAACCTAACTAGTTCTCGCAGGCTGCAGTTAAGTGCAATGCGAGAAGTCCTGAACATGACAATTTTTTTGAAAATTGAAGTAAAATTTCAAAAAGCTTCTGAACTCAGAAGTTCTATCAGGATATCCTGAAGACTCAGAGATTGATAGGGCAGGAGAAAAATGAAATCAGAGAAAATGGCCACAGAAAAACACAAAAATCCACCAAGAAAATGCGATTGTCCCCAGTGGAGTCGCCAATTTTGTTTTAGGATTAATCCGTAAGTGTGGACACAAACCGATCTCCCTAGATCCACCTGGATCTAGAACAAAGCAGGACAGAATAATACTCTTTCCCTAGATTTAGACTATTGAATGAACTAGGAAGCAAGAATCATGAACATACCTTGTGATCACTTCCTTGAGTCTTTGTTGTTCCAGCTTCGCTCCAATGCTCTTGTGCTGTCAAGATCACAACAATACAAACCAATCGAAGTGAAGACAATTCAACATATTCAATAATCAATCTAAGTATATGATCAAGGAGTTATACAATAAAGTGACATTAGCTTTATGGGAAAGAGACATATTACTATATTATATTGATAGAAAGAAATGATTACAACCTGAGCCTTGATGTTGCAAACCTCCTTTCGATGGCCCTTGGCTC
>ML778358.1:447669-482370 GCA_009831015.1 Picea engelmannii
TAGTATCCTCTAAGAAGAGAGTTGATATGATGAACTCCAAATGACTCTCTTGTGTAATGTAGTGGGAAAGAAGATCTGTTGAGTGGACGTGTTTGTGGATGAGCACAAGGTGAACATGATCCTAGTGGTTGAGAACTAGTGAGTGTGGTTCTCCTGTGAGACGCGGTGATATAGAGATATGGACATCCCTATGGATGTTCCCCTAGTGATTGAGCACTAGTGGGTGTATGTGATCCCTTGCTATATTGTTCAAGAGTTAGACCTGCGTGTAACCCTAATTGTAATGTAAAGGGTACAGGTCAGCCCCACCTTAATGTGTTTGATAATTAATGTAAAAGATAATTAATCTAGTTATTATTAATTATATTGTGAGTTATATGGGTTGGTATTGTTGTTACAATAGACACTTTCGTTGACATTTCAAGTCTAATATAAGTAAAGGTAGATTCCCCATTGAGGAATGATATCTTTTGTGTGAGTTTGGAAATTTTAGCAAGTACATCTTCTTGGGAAAAGTGTGCACCTCTCTTGGGATCTAGTATTCTAGGGTTTGTAAGCACCCTCTTGCATCCTAGGTTTTCTTGGTGGTGAAGGTATTTATCTTAAATAATATAGCAAAGGATTTGGTAGGATTTCCTAGGATTTGGCATGGTGTTTCTTCTTGTGATCTTGGTTTCTACAACTAAATTGTTTATGGTTTAAGTTAAATGCTACAAGGGAATGAAATTCATGGTTAAACCTTGCATATTGAAAAATAAACATTGTATCAAAGCATAGGTCTTGAATAACCCATTGCACAAACAATTTCCATCCATCATCTCTCTCATGTAGAAACTGTACGACCCTCCTAGGGTTCCCAAAATTTTGTACAACCTACCCTTCTGGGATTTTTCAACACTTGGAACTTGGATGTTGGGGATAAAAATAGAATATGTGTGTACAGCCTCCTTCAGTGCACCTCCAACAAGTCTCAAAATGAAATTCCGAGCATTTTGACTTTTTGGCCCTAGGGTTTCTAGGGTTTCACTAATTTCTGTAGAAAATTTCAAAATTGGGTTTCTACAACTCTTTGAAGGAGCTATTCAGCTCACCAATGCTATCCTATCCTTCAAAGTCTTATTTTTTATAGTCATAAGTCCAACAAAACCTAAAAGTGTTAGCCTATCCTAGCCGTTAGGTTTTCTAGCCTAGTTGACAAGGGTTTATGAAGAATCCAAAATTAAAATGAGAAAAATCATGATGGGAGACAAGCTTGATGGTTCAAGCAAACTAAGTTCTAGGAAAAAGAGACCTTAAGGAGATGAATACATCAACATCTCAGCACTCTCAGGTATGGTCCCTACCAATGATAATACTTGGTTAATTGACAATGGTGCCTCTAGGCACATGACCGATCTTATAGACCACCTAACACATTTTGTTGAGAAAGAGACACATCTACATGTTGTCCTTGGAGATGATGCCAGATATAATGTGAGATGGGTTGGAACTTCTACCTTCCAACTAGATTTAGATATGCAGATTCAATTAAAAGAAGTACTATATGTACCCAGAATGAAGAGGAACCTTGTCTCTATTTATGCCTTGGAAGACAAAGGCTACAAGGTTACTTTCTCATAAGGAAGAGTTCTTTCATGGCACAAAGACTCTCATATAAATTCTTCCAAGGTAATTGGTGTCCGAGAAAACAACGTGTACAGATTAACCATCAAACTATTCTGGTCCCTACTACATGACACTATCATATTGAGTGAGATATGGCATAAAATACTTTCTCTCATTCATTATAGAGCTCTCCCGGATCTAGGGAAAATGGTAACAGGTCTACCAGAAATACATATTCAACATAAAGGTGTTTGCAAAGGTTGTGCTCTTGGAAAAAATGTTAAAGGATCCTTCTCAAGCAGTGACAATAGATCAAAGGAAATATTGACTTGGTACATTCCGATGTGTGTGGGACAATGAATCTTGCATCTCTAAATGGGTACTTATACTATGTACTATTCATAGATGATCACTCCTGAAAAAATTGGATTTACTTTTTGAATAACAAGGATGGAGTCCTTGCAAAATTTCAAGAATTCAAAGCTCGGGTTGAGAATCAGACTGGAAGAAATTTTAAATTATTAAGATCAGATTATGGAGGAGAATACACCTCAAAATATTTCAGTTGTTTTTGTATTGAAGAAGGTATCAAGAGGGAGTTCACAGTTCCTGACAACCCTCAACAAAATGGGGTTGCAGAAAGGAAAAATAGAACTATCATCGAGGCAACCAAAGAAATGATACATTATCAGATTCTACCTATGACTCTATGGGCAGAAGCATGTATGACAACAATGTATGTTCAAAATAGAAGTCCCCATTAGATCCTGAAGAACATTACTCCAGAAGAAACCTTCACCATAGTGAAGCCTGATATTGGAGACTTCAGAATATTTGTCTGTCCAATATATTTTCATCTACCCAAAGATAAGAGATCCAAGCTATAACATTCAGGGAGAAAGGGCACATTTGTAGGATACAGTGAATACTCAAAGGCATATCGAATCTACATTCCTGGTCAAAGACAAATTGAAATAAGTAGAGATGTTACCTTTGAAGAAGAAGTAGCCTTCCAAAGATCCAGAGAATATCAGATGGAAATTGATAGTGAGACAATGCCTTCTCCCCCTTCAGCAGTTTAGAGGGAGACATACATTATTCCAGTTGATCCAATATCCCTAGTTGATCCAGTTGCTCCAGCTGATCCAATTTCTCCAAGTGACATACCCAGAGATATTATAGTTGGACATAAAAGGCCTGCTTGGGCCCAAAAATTTCTACAAGAAGGAGAGGGACAGAAATCCCCTCAAGGAACAAGTAGAGAGAGAAAGAGACCAAAGAAATTCTCAAGCTACCTTTTAGCCATGACCCACATCATTGACTCAAAGCCATCTTGTCATGGAGAATATTTAGGTGAAAAAGTATGGCAAGATGCCATGACTGAAGAATACCAATCTATATTGAAAAATAATGTATGGGATATTGTTCCAAGACCAGAGGGAAAGTCTATAGTGATTTCCAAATGGATTTATAAAATCAAGCATGCAGCTGATGGAAGCATCAAAAAATACAAAGTGATACTTGTATCCATAGGGTTCTCACAAGTAGAGGTAGTTGACTATGACGATACTTTTTCTCTAGTAGCCAAATACACCTGCATCCGTTCTATCATTGCACAAGTTTCTTCCATGGGTTGGAAGCTACACCATATGGATGTAAAGACAACCTTTCTCAATGATAAAATTGAGGAAGAAGTTTATATCGAGTATCCAGAAGGATTTTTTATACACAACAAAATATATCATGTGTGAAGGTTGAAGAAATCCCTATATGGTCTAAAACAAGCACCACGTGCTTGGTACGAGAAAATGCATGGATTTATGATGATTTTGGGCTTCAACAAAATTTTTGTTGATCCAAAATTATATTATCACATTGATGGAAATGAGTGTTTGATTTTGGTCCTATATGTGGATGACCTTTTCCTCACCAGTTCAAAGAGACTCATTGTTGAATGAAAACAAGCATTGACTGATAAATTTGAAATGAAAGACTTGGGCTTGATGCACTACTTCTTGGGACTAGAAGTATGGCAGAGGACAGATGATATTTTCCTGATTCAAGGAAAATATATTGTGGAGATATTGAAAAAATTCGGCATGATAGAATGCAAATCCATGTCCACTCCAATGGTGATGGATTTGAAGAAGATGAGTGATACTGATTCAGGAGAGGTAGATCCACACTTGTACAGACAATTGATTGAATCACTGATGTATATGGTTAACACCAGACTAGACATATGCTATGCAATGAATGTGCTTAGCCAGTTTATGAGCCCACTGAGATAGACACAATAGATAGTTGAAAAACATGTATTGAGATACTTAAGAGGCACAGTTGGTTATGGCCTAAGATATGCCTCCAGTGTAGACTTGAGCCTACAAGGATATGTCGATGCAGATTGGGAAGGGAGCATAGTGGACAGAAAAATCAACTCCGGTTGTTGCTTCACTTTAGGGTCTGCCATGGTTTCTTGGTGTAGCAGAAAACAAAGCTCTGTGGCATTGAGTACCGCAGAGGTAGAATAAATTTCATTGAGTGTAGTACTCCACGAAGCAGTGTGGCTTCTCAAACTCATGACTAACTTATTCGATCATGATATGGATCCTAATACTATTCATTGTGATAACCAGAGCTATGTGAAGCTCTCCGAGAACCATGTGTTTCATGATAGATCCAAACACGTCAAGATAAAGTATCACTATCTCAGAGACATTGTGCATAGGAAGATAGTACATGTGAAATATATTCCTAATCATGAGAAAATCATAGATATCTTCACCAAACCACTTTCCAAGACAATGTTCAAGTATTTCCATGAGAGACTTGGCCTGGTGGAGAATGCCTCCCTAGCTGAGAGGGAGTGTTGATGATTATAGCTATGTGAGACATTCTGTAAGACACAAACCTGAGAGAGAGCCCATGAGAGGGGTGTGTGGTTTCTATCCGAGACAGATTTTGAATGTATAGATGGCCTCCTCCTTACAGAGAGTTGAGAATAACTCCAAATGATTCTCCTATGTAACACAGTGAGAAAGGAGATCTGTTGAGTTTGATGTGCCTGTGGTTGAGCACGAGGTGAACGTGTGAATTCCAATGAGCTGGGTGCATTATCATGAGACAAATATGAAGACAGTGTATTAGCCTCGTCTGAGTAGAGAGTTGATATGATGAACTCCAGATGACTCTCCTTTGTAATGCAGTGGGAAAGAAGATATGTTGAGTGGATGTGCCTGTGGATGAGCATAAGGTGAATGTGATCATAATGGTTGAGCACTAGTGAGTGTGGTTCTCTTGTGAGATGCGATGAGATAGAGATATGGACATCCCTATGGATGTGCCCCTAGTGACTGAGCACTAGTGGGTGTATGATATCCCTTGCTATATTGTTCAAGAGTTGGACCTGCCTGTAATCCTAATTGTAATGTAAAGGGTACAGGTCGGCCCCACCTTAATGTGTTTGATAATTAATGTAAAAGATAATTAATCTAGTTATTATTATTTATATTGTGAGTTAGAGAGGTCGGACCTGTTGTGCCAATAGACACTTATGTTGACAAGTCAAGTCTAATAAGTAAAGGTAGATTGCCCATTGAGGAATCATATATTTTGTGCGAGTTTGTAAATTTCAGCAAGTACATATTCTTGGGAAAAGTGTGCATCTCTCTTGGGCGCTAGTCTTCTAGGGTTTTCAAGAACCCTCTTGTGTGCTAGGTTTTCTTGGTGGTGAAGATATTTCTCTTGAAGAATATAGCAAAGGATTTGGCTGGGTTTTCTTCCCTTGTTGAGAAGGGTTTCCCAGGATACTTCTTTTGTACTTGTGCATGGTGTTTCTTCTTTTTATCTTGGTTATTGCAACTAAATTGTTTATGGTTTAGGTTAAATGATAAAAGAGAATGAACTTCATGCTTAAACCTTGCATATTGAAAAATCAACAAAAATGTCCCAAAATCCTAGTTACTTTTTTCCTTTTGCGTGTTGACTCTTGAACATGATTTGGTTGCTTTTATCGCGTGCTGATCCTTAGTCAAAATGTTGTGAGATTAATACATGTGCGATTCCCAAGACTTAACAAAAATAGCCTGCTCCAACAGGCCCCCAACACTAACATGTGGCTCATCCCGAGCCACTTCAAGTCTGCTTCCAAGTTGTCAAAACTTTATGTAGTATATAGTTGTCCATTGAAAATTTTTCCCTGACTTGTGCTTCTTGTTGTACAATATTTCATCTGCATTCTATGTGCTTCTTGCTAATGTAAGACGTTCTTCCTAAATAGTTATTTTTGGCCCTCGACCAAGTTTTGAGGAAACATTGGTTGGGTTTGACCTCTTTTTGGACATCGACAGGCTTGTTGAAGAGGGAGCACCCAGGAGGAGCTGAGATCAAGGGATATCACTTGTTTTGTGGACCCAAAAAAGGGTTCATTAGGGTTTATGCAATGGGTTATGGGATGTCAGCCCATGGGTTTACCCGTGATTAGGCCTTTTTGTAAAAGTATAAATATGTAAGGATGTAATGTAGAAGTGCGCTTAGTGCAAGAAAAGTAGTATCTAGCTAAGTGCAAGAGGCAAGTAGTTCTGAGTTTCTTTGTACTGGAGACAAGTAGTTTCTATGTAAGGCTCTGTGCTTAGTGGAGGAGTTGGCTCTGTGCCTTGATCTGATTTTAGGAAGGTGGATCTGGTGCTCAATGCACAGATCACATGTCTGGTGTGAAGCTTGGCTTTGTGGCTTAGTGCATGGGAGCAGAGGAATTTAAGATATTGAAGCCTAATAAAGAAGAAGAAGCAGTTGGTGGATGTATCCCCACAGTGGGGTGAACCACATATATCATGTGTTTATGTTTTTCTTTGTGTTGTAATGTTTATGCTATGAATTTTCTTAGTGCATTGAATGTTAAGAATGATAGATAGATCTATGAATGCTTAGTACTTTGTTTATGTTGAACGTGTTAGATCTAACTTATGATTCTAAGTGTAATGTATATTTTTTTTATTGTTACTGCGTTGATCTATACTTAGGGCTTGATTTGCGATGTGAATAAAGATAATGAAGTAATGTGTGTTGTCCCTAAGAACTCTGTGAAGTGTTACAATCACAGATCTTTGTCCCATATTGGTTACAAACACTTGAGTCATGTAACCCCCCTGCCTCTACCTCAGGTGAGACTTCTCCTGCTTCACAGGTGTCGTCGAAAGGGTCAGTAGTTAGGGTTTTGTTGGTGCAATGTTGAAGCGTTGAACCCTGGGTCTGCCCTTGTGCCGACAAATGGTTCCATTGTTGGGACCTGAAACTGTGATTACTGAGAACTGAAAGAAAAGAGAAACGTTGTGCATAGATTTTTTTTTGTAGTGCGCAATATTCTACTTGACTTGCGAAGCTCTGTGCTAAGAAAGAAACCTGATCTGAAGAAAAGAGGTAAGATATTGAAAGAGGTAAATCTTTACGATTTGATAAGAATATAAGTGGAATTTTTTTTTTCGAAAGCATGAATCTAGGCATGCTTGATAGATTTTGTCCTAGTCTGAAAGCTAGGGTACAGTTAGAAGGAAGAGTTGATCTAAATAAATTTGATAGAAATAGAGAAAGATATGTTACTCCTATGCATAGAAATAATTTTTGGACTAATACGTGGATGCAGGAACCTAGAAAGATTTTTTTCAGATTGCAGGTCCAACACTGTGATCCTAGTGTGTAGTACGCGAGAAGTTGGGGAACTTACAAGAGGAAGAGAGGATTGACCTTATGTTATAACTGTAGAAGACCGGGACCTCTTTCTAAGGAATGCCCTGGTGTAGGTCCTATTTGTCTATGTTGTAAAATAGTTGATCATAAAGTTGAAGACTGTCCAAGGATGATTGTTAAAGTTGAACAAATGAACATGAGTCAAGAGAATAAGAGCATATTAGAGAATCATAAAGAGAAAGAATCATAGAAATCTCATACTATGTTAGTACAGTTAACAAAAGTAATAGATGATCACAAAGATGTCAGTTTATTAGAGATCTTGAAGGAAAAACAATGCATAAATACAAGAATAAGAGACTTCGACATAGATTGTGTCTTGGATGAAGAAACACAAGTGAATATTATGACAGAAAGAACTTGGGAAATTTTGGGAAAGCCTACTACGGTACCTTCACTAGGAAGTATAGGATTTTTTAAAGGAAATATGATAACCCTATGTGGAAGAGTTACTAATGTACTTGTTATCATCCATGGAACATCGACAGAAGAAGAATTTGATGTTATTAGGTTTATTGAGAACAACGCCCCTTTTCCTCTTTTGTTAGGAAAGACTTGGATCAAGGAGGATCAGATCAAAAGGAAAGCAGAGGAAGAAGCTACAGAAAAGAACAAGCAAGAACAAAGGGATCTCATAGCTAGAAAAATAGATCGACTGATAGAAGAACGAGAATTTGAGTCAAAGCAACATAAGACTAGAGAATTAGCTATCGAGGTTGAAAGAACGCAAGAAGGTTTGTTCGACATACCCATGCAAGTAGAAATTATATCCACCCAGGAAGTGGTAAGGGGAGGGATATTACCTTCGATCCCTTTGAGAACACATCAGCAGAGTGAAGCTACCACGCTAGGAGAAGATAAGAATAAGAATAGAAAGAGGAATCCAGAGACTCGGATCACAGGAAAAAAGGAAAGGAAGCTCAGTAAGAAGAAAGCCAAGTTGGAAAAGCTATAGGAAGTGATAGAGAAGACTCCGCAAAAGGCAGGCTTGCAGGATCTGAACCTCATTGGAACAGTAGAACCACGCAGAATGGGACTTTGTCGTGGCAAAGATATCTGACTGTTGGAGGCACCCCGACCGTTAGAACGACACTTTGAACAATTAGGAAACACATTTATGGGTGACTAGACCGCGTTTTGGACATTGAGACCGCGCCACAACGGACTGATTCATATTGATTGAGGCATTCCTTCCTGTTGGAGGAATTCGTTATGATGCTCACTTATTTGACCCGTCAGACGCTGTGTCGGGATCACTTTTTGCTACCCGTGATTATCTGAGCTAACAAAGAAGTGTTTGTGTGTTTCAAGTTGTGCTATCAGACCTCACCATCTTTTGTTTACCCCACTATATGTTTACCTACTCTGACTTATTTGTTAACAGTGAGAATGTCGATCGAGCACACTGAACTAGAGAAGTCCGTTGAAGAAGTTCTGAAGAAGTTTATGGATGATAAAGCTATGTGTGAGGGAGTACAGGCATCGTCGACCAGGGGACTACAGGCTTCCCCTTAGACTGGACATCGCTTGAAACGTGCCAACCCTGCTACCGAGAAGCAAAGTAAGCATCGCGATGATATGGCTAATGCTATATAGATCCCATCGATCTAACCTGATTACATCCCACCTTTGGCTGGAACAGTTAACCGTGACATCATTCCAAGGGAATTTCAGTACACATTGATCACCGCGTACATCCCGAAGTGGATACACGTAGAAGGAATCCAGTTGGGATAGATCCCAACATTGAAGAACAACAATTTCAATCTCGGTGATAGAAAGAACTACGTGTTTGTTGTGCCTCACAGATATTTGATGAAGACAACTGGGAAGAAGCCTCGCATAGTCTCCCAGTCATGGATTAAGGAGCTCATGCAATCCATGATACTCAACGTGATGAATATCCCTCACTTTGGCCGACATCGGGAGGTTAACACTTGCGTTAAACTCTTCTTGTCATGCTATCATGGAGGATATATATGGATCAACATGCGCATTATTGTGGATCTAGCACTGATCCACCTGATCACATGACTGAGCATGTAGGGACCTAACCCTCAGTAGTTCTACCCAGGGAAGACCTTGGATCACTCCCTGGCACAACACATTAAGGAGGAATACGACAAAGTTGAGAAGGGAAAGTGAGGCTACAAGGTAGCCTCCATCCAGGATGGAGCAATGCACCTATCTTGGCATCTCATAGATGGAAATATCGTTAGAAAGAACCGCCCCACGCAGGTCACCGGGTTCGTGGTGGACCTCGCAGGAAAGTGTGTGGAGGGGATGCAACTGAACTGGGTAAGCTACCTCGTCAATGAGTTTGAGAAATACTATCATGAAGCATAGGATCAATGATATGAGTTCCATTTCAGCTGGTTGTTGGTGTTGATCACATTTGTCACTTGGAAAATGCCAGAAGGAGCTACCTTCCCGGAGATAGAACCTTTGGATCCATTGGCCTTGATGTTCTCTACTCTATGGTACATGAATGACATGTCAAAGCAGTGGCAGTTGAACGTAGTGTTCTACGCCTACTATAAGTAGCTGAAGTTTGCCATAGAATAATTCCCTCACATGACTCTACGAACATTGCACCAGTACATACCATTAGCTAAGTTCCACATAGATCGACATTTCATTTATATCACTGCGCGTAGGGATGAGAGCAAGGAGAAATTACAATCCTACTATAAGCTGACAGACGAAGATATGGAGGATATCACCAAGGAATGGCCGACAAAGTTCCTTGTATCGGTCGATGATGCAAAACTCTCTAACCCTAACATCATCAGAAGCCCCTTGGTCACTCGGGTCGATCATGTCGGAAAGACCGACATGAAGAAGAAGAAGAAAAAGGAGGAATTCCAAGACATAGAGACTGATCAGGAGGACAGCGCCTCGAAAGAAAGTAGACTTGGATCGCCCGTAGGAGGACGAGGAGATGAAGTAAATCAAGAAGTAGGAGGGGAAGAAGGAGAAAATCAAGGAAAAGGTGAACCTACACTGTCAAAGGATCCCCCTACCAATACAGAAACATCAAAGAAGAGGAAGGTCTATCCACAAAACCCTTCAGCAAGAAAGAAGACTCGCACAAGTAAGCCCCAACTAGAGGCTACACTCACGGAGGATGACATTATTCTAGTCCATGGAGTGATGGAGGATGCATCTAAGGACCTATTACAGAGATATGGCATGAAGCAAGAAGAGTTGATTGAAATATTTGAGAAGGAACTGAAGGAGATACAACGAGCTATTCAAGTTAGTCGTGAAGTACCTACTGCGCACTCCTCGTCGGAGACTGTAGAGTTGGGGGATGAACTAGCCCAACTTTGTAGATTGCCAGATGCAATAGAGGCTCAGTTTTAGCGAGTCCAAGAAGAAAAGGAACAAGCCACAGAAGCTCTGAAGAAAGAGAAAGAAGAAATCTTGGAGCAACTACAAGTTGCGTGGTACTGCATGACTACTTATGAAAATGAGAAGGAAGAGTTCTAGGCGATGCTCGAGGAAGACAAGGTGAAGATACAAAGGGAAAATGACCAGCTGCTCACAGAGAAGACTACAGTCAAGGAAGTAGTGAGCAGAACAATTCTCTATGTGCCAGGCTTGGCACAAGAGGAACATGAGGCAGTTGACGTCCAAGTGACGAATCTCATTGAGGCCATCCAACAGATTCAAGCAAGGGTAATGGAGTTGGATCTTCAAGCAGAACCTAGCACTCCGTAGGAAGTGCGTGATCAGAGGGAGGAAGTCGCTAAGAGAGCAGTGTAAAGAATCAGAATCCTCACCTTAGGATGCAAGAAGCTAAGAAACAGAAGCACGTAGACCTACGAACACTTCACGGAATACCTAGAGCTTAGGAATTTGGAAGTGTGGCTACAGGAGGTGCAGCCGTAGGCACTAACAGTTCAAGCGTAGATGAAGTCGCTCAATGCAGTCGAGAGAATGAAGAGATCACAAGAACTGCTCATGGTTCAACAATAGATTATTTTCATCTAGGGTAGAGTCATGGAAGTCACACAGAGGCTACAACCAGTGCAGAACGAACCCTACACGGTGTTTGAATAGATCAAAGGACAAGGCACGCAGCTAGACCAAGTGGTTGCGACAATGGAACAGCGCCTGGAAGGGCCTGTTACTGAGCAATTACTCTAGGAGCTCGTTGAGAAGGAGGCTCAGGTGAAGCAGTAGCTCGAGGTAGCTCGAGCTAATCTCAAGGCATTTGAATCAGTTTTTCCCAGTTCTTAGTGACTCGGGACGAGTCACAGATGAGTGTTGGGGGCCTGTTGGCCCTCAACCAAGTTTTGAGGAAACATTGGTCTGGTTTGACCTCTTTTTGGACATCGACAGGCTAGTCGAAGATGGAGCACTGAGGCGGAGCTGAGATCAGAGGATCTCACTTGTTTTGTGGCCCAGAAAGGGGTTCATTAGGGTTTATGTAATGGGTTATGGGATGTTGGCCCATGGGTTTACCCATGATTAGGCCTTTTTTTAAAAGTATAAATATGTAAGGATGTAATGTAGAAGTGTGCTTAGTGCAAGAAAAGTAGTATCTAGATAAGTGCAAGAGGAAAGTAGCTATGAGTTTCTTTATGCAACCAAGCATGTATGTAAGGCTATGTGCTTAGTGGAGGATTTGGCTCTGTGCCTTGACCTGATTTTGGGAAGGTGGATCTGGTGCATAGTGCACAGATCACCTGTCCAGTGCGAATCTTGGCTCTGTGGCTTAGTGCACAGGAGCAGAGGAATGTAAGAGATTGAAGCCTAATAAAGAAGAAGAAGCATTTAGTGGATGTAGCCCCACACTGGGGCGAACCATGTATATCATGTGTTGATGGTTTTCTTTGTGTTGTAATGTTTATGCTGTGAATTTTCTTAGTGCATTGAATGTTATGAATGATAGATATATCTATGAATGCTTAGTAATTTGTTTATGTTGAAAGTGTTAGATCTAACTTCCAATGCTAAGTGCGATGTATATTTTGTTATTGTTACTGCATCGATATGTACTTAGGGATTGTTATAACCCTAATTTGCACCATACATGCTTACCTGGCATCATGCCATCTCATATTCCTTCTTTGCCAAGCTAGTACTGAACAAATCTTCTTAAAAACACCCTTTTTAAAGGTGCATGCACCCTGCTCCAGTACAACCTGTGTGTACACTATTGCTGACCCACTACAACCCACGTGTATACTCTAGCTGACCCACTACAGCCCGTGTGTACCTACAAAAGAACAAAAAATGGAAAGTTGTCGACGGAACACGCAGTTTTGGGTAAGTTAACTAAACCTTTCGACCATGCATGGCCAATCACTCCACCAAATACCTAGCTCCTTCTAGCCTATAAAAGAAGGGGTAGGGGTCCCATTTGAAAGGAGGAAGAAGAGTATAGAAACTCTGCCCAAATTTATCCCTCCTTTGCTCCAATTTCCTGCATTGCATTGTGAGGTTGAGTAGTTGGTGCATTGTGAAGAGGAGCCCATGACCAGGTTCGAGGAGCAGTGTCAGCCACATATTGTAAATTTTACTCTTGTGAATATTAATACAAAAAGGAATACTTTTCCCGTCCCGCCATATCATGTGTTCAAGTTGAATATTTATTTTATGATATTGTCACAACTAACCCAACAATTAGTATATGAAATGCATGCTCGCAACTTTTTGTTTGTTCATGTGTGAATGCAGGTCAGCATTGGGAGGAGGCTTGCAATCAAAGAGTGAGTGAAAGCAAAGGGATCGACATCAAACGAAGGACTTAAGGTAGAGTTATCGAATCTCATTTACACATTTGTATTGCATGAATGTGGGGTTTTGTATTAGGAGAACAGGAAAGAGTTGAGGCCTTTGAAATGGTCATTTTCTTCATGCATGATTAGAGCCCTTAAATGATAATTCCGTAGGAGGGATTCCCACCCACAACAGAATTGGCAACTGTACTGGGGATCTCTCGAGTTTTCTGGGGATACTTTTTTGGTAGTTTTAAATTGGTTTCACCACCTTTTTTTTGAGTTTCTGCAAGAGTCTGAGCTAGTAGAGATTCTGGTCTTCCATACCAGTATTCCTTGTTTTCTTTGCTTGGCTGATTTTTATTTTATGGAAGTCACAAAGGTACACACGTCCTGTATAAGGCTCGCATGTGTGTACCCGCACCCTACCTTCACACAGCCTGCATGCACACGCTAGCTAATGAAGTGTCAGTCGTGTGTCTGAGATGAGAAATTTGTTTTTAGAGAGGCAGTCATCCTCTCCCCTGTCAGAAGTGATCTTTCTCAGGGGTTTTCTGGATCTCATTTTGGTCTCTATTTTTGCAGTTTGTAGCTTAGGTACCACCTCAGATTGGTCTTGTTCTATGAATTTTTCCTTGAATTGTTTTTCTTTTCTGACAAAGTAAGTTTTTGAGTCTTCAAGGGACTTTGGTTCTCAATACCAGTAGTATTTGCCAGTGTTTGATTGCTTTTTTTTTCATTTTTGAAGAATTGCAGAGGTACACATGGCCTGTATAAGGCCTACATGCATGTACACGTGCTCTGACCTTACACAGTTTGTGTGCACATGCTGGTTGTTGAACTGTCAGCAGCGTGCCTGTTGAGAATTTTTTTTTTTAAGGAGAGGCAGTCATCCCCTTCCTTATCAAGAGTTATACCTCTCAGGGATTGCCTTGATTTAATCTTGGTCTTTGTCATAACAATCGGCAACTTAGGTCTGATTACAGCAATAGCTTTCTTTTTCATTAAAAGATTTCTTCTATTTCTTATCTTTTTAAACTTATTTTTAGCTTGAAATTTTGAGAAAAATGAGTTGCATTAAAAAAAAAAAAATTCCCCCCTCATGGCCGAGGGGGACAATGAATCGTGCATTGATCAGTTTCTTTTAGAATATTTTGTTACTTCTTCTTTGATTGGAAGAAAATATAAAAATAAAAATAAAAAAAATAGCTTGTTAGTTCTCTTTATTTCTTGGCACTTGCCTTGCATTGTTATTTAAAAAAGAAAAAGAAATTAGCATAGTGTTGTGTTTTCTTCTCATCTTAAAAGCATTTCAAAAGAAAAATAAGAAAGATAATCCTTATTTGCTAGTGTTCTTATCATTTCTTTTTTCCGCAAGAGTCTTAACAACATCAGTTACACTACCGTACCCTTTTGAGTAAATCAAGCTAGTAAAAAGAACTCAAGTTAAAATTTACTAGACTTTATGTTTGTAGGGTCCATCAACTAGATTAGGCTAGAGCCTTGATTTAGGTTGGAGAGGAAACTCTTCAAGGCTATAAAAAAAACATACGAGTCTTTGCTAAGGAGTGTGGAAGTCCAGTAACGTGGAAATTATTCGGGACCCCCCTCTAACACAGGGGTTAAAAACAAGGTCGCGTGCGGAAAGGTAGCGAAGATAACCCCTCCAAAGCCGGACCAAGCGTAGTGGGGAACACATATAGAGAACTTGTCTTGGGATTCCGTTGATCGCATTTTCCACGGAGCTTCATGGGTCTTGAATCCGTTCGAGGTCCTCAGTCATCTTCTAGAATACTTGCTTTCGATACCCTTGATAGGTTTCGGGCTTGATACCCTTCTCATTGCGGTCCACCCGACTGTCAACTGTACCCGCCTGGTGATTCACGAGCTCGCAACCTAGTTGCCTTTATTTTAGGGACTTACACAGGTGACCGTGGGGGTATACCGTAGTACCTAGGGTAGACATTAGGCCACGCTTTGTAGAGTATACCCAGAGGGTGCTTCCTTATTCGAGTTGCACTTGCACCGATAAGTTGCTCTAGTGTTGGTTGGTGTAAATGTTCTTCCAACTAGTTAGTTGTTTTCTTGATTTTCCTTTAGGAAATTTTAGTGTGTTCTCTGTGCTCCCTAGTTTTCCATAGTGAGTTAGTCAGTTGTGGCTTTGGGTCTCTGACCTAGGGTGGTAGACCCCCCACTCTGTCGGTTGAGAGGAATTTTCAATCTTCCGCTTAGAAACGAGGAGCCGCCTCTTTATAGGCGTTGTTTTGATAATACTAGTTCTTCAGAGTCAGTGTGTGAGACTTTTATGGATTTGAACGATCCCGCAAGGGAAGAACCTCTGCATAAGATATTCATGGCTAATGTTCTTGATGATACCAACCAAGGAACCCCTTCGCAAGGGGATTCTTGTTCTTTTCCTTTCTTTGGAAACGTTGGTGTCCCTTTGATGGCCACTTTGTACATTCTTGGGTTGAATGTGGGATTACCTGTTTGGTTGGGTACCATTCCAAATGTCCCAAATGCTCTTGACACTTCTCAGTTAATCACTTTATGTCATGGGCACCATGTTGATGTTTCTTCGTCAGCAAAGTCTTCTCCTCCTCCTTCTCCCACCTCTGGTGAAAGTACAGTTACTAGTAACCAAAAGTCTAAACGAAATAGAAAGAGGAAGAATAGGAAGAAGAAATCACCAACCTATGCGAGTCATGTTGGAGATAGGTCAACAACCTCTGCAAGTCACGTTGAAGACCAACACCTAGCCTCTGCAATTCATGCTGGGGGCACACACCCAGCCTCTGCAAGTCATGCTGGTAATAGGTCTGTAGCCTCTGCAAGTCAAGTTATCGACCCATCACCAGCCTCTGCAAGTCATGTTGGAGATGTGCAGCCAACCACTGCTAGTCATGATAGGGGCATTGATTTTGTTGAGAAACCTAGACAGATAGTACATAAACCTAAGTTTCCTTGTAAGCTTTGCAAGGGAGATCACCTTATTCATTTGTGCCCTGGCCTTCCAGAGGTACGAAGATTGTGGTCCCTGTCTACAAGATCTTCTGATTCAGGGTCTTCTGTGGTTTCCTCATAGTCTATTCAACCATTGGTTGAGAAAGTGGTCACGCTAATGTAGTCATCGACTGATCCCACTCCTCTTTTGGAGGGTGAGGTTCCTTTAGACCATGTAGTCTCGTAGCCTATTCAGCCATGGGTTATGAAAGTGGTCATGTCGATGCAGTCATCGGCTGATCCCCCTCCTTGTTTGGGGGGTGAGGTGCCTTTAGACCTTGTAGTCTCTCAGCCTATTTAGCCATTGGTTGAGAAAGTGGTCATGTCTATGTAGTCATCGGCTGATCCCACTCCTCTTTTGGGGAGTGAGGTGCCTTTAGACTATGTAGTATCTCAGCCTATGCAGCCATTGCTTGAAAAAGTGATCATGCCGATGCAGTCATCGGTTGATCCCACTCCTCTTTTGGGGGGTGAGGTGCCTTTAGACCATGTAGTCTCTCAGCCTATTCAACCATTGGCTGAGAAAGTGGTCATGTTGATGCAGTCATTGTCTGATCCCACTCCTCTCTTGGGGGGTGAGGTTCCTTTAGACCATGTAGTCTCACAGCCTATTCATCCATTGGTTGTGAAAGTGGTCATGCCGATGCAGTCATCGGTTGATTCCACTCCTCTTTTGGGGAGTGAGGTGCCTTTAGACCATGTAGTCTCATAGCCTTTTCAGCCATTGGTTGAGAAAGTGGTCACAGTGACAAAGTCTTCAGATGATACCACTCCTCTCTTGGGGAGTGAAGTGTCTACCGACTATGTTTTTAGCGTTTCCAGTTCAGTACTTTAAGAACAAGGGGGCATTCCGCTCGTTCCGAGTACACCCCCTACAAGCCCTAGGATGGTTTCCTTTGATTGGAATGATCTTGTTGAGCCTCGTCTTCCTTCTTATTCAAAGTTTCAAATAAGGGTTGAAGTTAATTCAACAAACATTTATCGGTGTATAGTGGATGAAGGAGCCTCTGCAAGTATTTTATCCTCCTTGGTTTGGAAAGTCTTGGGATCTCCCAAGCTTGTGTCTACTTCGCATGAGCTATTGGCTTTTGATAGATGTCCTAGTGATTGTTTAGGGGTTCTTCTTCAGTTGTCTATCTCGTTAGGTGGGAAAATTTTCCTTGTTGATGTTATAGTGGTGCAAGGCCCGTTAGATTTCAATATGCTTCTCGGGCGTGATTATGTATATGCTATGAATGTTGTGGTGTCTACGTTCTTCTGGGTGATGCATTTACCTCACAATGGAAGCATTGTCACTATTGACCAGCTGGCACCTGATAATCACCATCCTAATTCAGTGTTATTTCAGACTACCCCTTTACGTGTTCCTAGTGTTCATGTAGACTTGACCCCGCCACGAGTTAATTATGTGGCATCTTATCCTCGATGTTCAATTGCTTCTGAGAAGGAACTTGTGTAATCATGTTTGCCTTCTCGAGACTTGGTCTCAACAATTGATTCATTGGTTTATCTAATGGGGGCTTGGGATCCCTTGCTTCCCCCTCTTGGTATGAGTTATTTTGAGTCACCTTCTGAATATGATCTCATTGTTTGTAGATCCTCAAGCTCTCGTACTTATGATTCTTCACGGATAGACTCTGCCAGTCCTGGCCAAAACCTCCATCATCATATGGAATATGGTCAGTTTACTTCACCCTTTGGGACTGTCGACCCTTGCTTGCATGATTTCTCGGATTTTGAATTGCCTTCAGATGAGGTTATCCTTGAAGCCAAGACTACAGATTCTATACTGTGGGAGGACTTACACCGTGGTTTGTGTTTTCTTCCCTTATGGGAGACTTCTCAAGTTGACTATCAAAGAGACTCTTGGTATGATCCTATTAGTAGGCTCTACCCGAACCAGTTTCATTTATGAGTCATAGCCCCCTACGGGTCTTCTTTTAAGCTCCTTTCAGACCCTCTAAATGTGAAAAGATTATCGAGCGATCTTGTTGTCTTTCACGCTCATTAAACTGAAATTTGAAGGCACGTTTGTCCGATGGTAGTTTACCCCTTTTTCGGTCTGGATGGTCAACTGTACGAACAAAGGTATACTCTAGGAACTTCAGTTCTCTAGAAGAGTACTCTCAAGTATAATTTTAACTCTTTTTCGGGCCTGAGGGACTAAATTTACGAAAAAGGAACCCCCACAGAGTCCATATTTAAGCTCTTTTCAGACTCCCTAAAATTGAAAAGATCTTTGAGTGACCTTATTCTTTCACACTCGTTAAAATGGTCCAGAAGAACATTCCTGGCGGAGTCCATAGTTAATCTTTTTTTAGACTCCTTAAAAATGAAAAAATGGCCGAGTGATCTTGTCTTTATCACACTCGTTAAAATGGTTTTGAATAGACATCTTGTCGGTGCTAGTTTACCCCTTTTTTTAACCAACTAGACTACCTTCGAAAAAGGTACCCCATTGGAGTCTCCTTTTACGTTTTTCAGACTCTCTAAAAATGAAAAACCGTTGAGCTTACCTTATCTGGGCTCATTAAACTTACATTGAAGGACGTTACCATTGTGTGTTTTGTTAACCGCGTTTGCATACCTGTATCTTTGGTCTAATGTCGGCTCCATGTTGCTCTCAACTAAACCATCTGAAGCATGCCTTATACGCAAGCCCTGTAGCACTTTTCCTCTGCGTCTTGACACCTTTGGTCCCATGAGGAATTTTTCCCGAGTGTCCTTTCTTTGAACATCAGTCTTGTCCTTGCGCCTCGAACTTGTATGTTTGTGACACTTATTCCTCCTTTGTAACATAGCATTATTTTATTCTTTTTCGAGCTTTCCAAAATTATTGAAAAAGACAAAAAAAAACAAATATACCCC
Source organism: Picea engelmannii (assembly GCA_009831015.1). Classification (NCBI taxonomy): domain Eukaryota; kingdom Viridiplantae; phylum Streptophyta; class Pinopsida; order Pinales; family Pinaceae; genus Picea; species Picea engelmannii. The sequence continues at coordinate 466,620 of ML778358.1, forward strand.
AAAAAGAGGAAGGGAAAAGTATTTTCTTTTTATTGGCAGTACAATGAGTCACCCTTGGACAAAGAAAATCCTTCAGTTTGTTTGTCAAGCCCTGGGATTTAATATGACCTTAGGAAGCTATTCTCGCTACATAGAGTTGTGTCCTCCTCTGTTTGGTTATTCTTCCAAACATATGGAGAGTTTGTGGTGCCTCCTGCATCATGAACTTATGTCAAAATATCATGCTGCCTGAGTCTCATCACTTGTCGTGCTATGGTCCAAGGGAATATTTTACCAAGACATGAGTCGGCCCCTCTGCAGTTTGTCTCTTTCCCTCATGCCTGACCATTCTGAAAGTCCAATCAAGTTTTTGTTCGAAACCAATGAAGCCTTCAGTCTGATCATCAAGATTCTCTAGTCCATGACTGACAAGCCATCGAAGACCTATGGGTAGTGAAGTTGTACACTCGTATTACACTCCTACACGATTTTTGAATATTTTGAAGTTGTTGCTCGAGCTTTGAAGACCTCATCTCCATCCATCGGGCCTTATCAGCTTCTAGAAGATGGATACTATACATGTATATCTTTTTGATTTTGAGATGTAGATCCATTGTGTATTGCTCGTGGCTACACTTTATATACTTATATGACATGGATCTATAGTGTATTTGATTGGTATCCATGATTTTATTTCATCCTTAGCATGGGTATGCTCGCCTCGGTGAGACAATTGTTATTTTGCAGATGGCACCTCCCGAATTCTGGTCCCTGGGCTCACTGGTTTGGTACGTCGATAAATATTGATAATGTATTTCGGCCATCAGATTCTCTTCTGACCTCACACATTAGGGGGTATCTGTTATAACCCTAATTTTCACCATACATGCTTACCTGGCATCAGGCCATCTCATATTCCTTCTTTGTCAAGCTAGTACTGAACAACTCTTCTTAAAAACACCCTTTTTAAAGGTACACGCACCCTGCTCCACTACAGCCCACGTGTACACTCTTTCTAACCCACTAGAGCCCGCGTGTACACTCTAGCCGACCCACTACAGCCTGCGTGTACCTACAAAATCACAAAAAATGGAAAGTTGTCGACGAAACACGCAGTTTTGGGTAAGTTAACTAAAATTTTCGACCATGCATGGCCAGTCACTCGACCAAATACCTAGCTCCTTCTAGCCTATAAAAGAAGGGGTAGGGGTCCCATTTGAAAGGAGGAAGAAGAGTATAGAAACTCTGCCCAAATTTATCCCTCCTTTTCTCCAATTTCCTACAATTGCATTGTGAGGTTGAGTAGTTAGTGCATTGTGAAGAGGATCCCAGGACCAGGTTTGAGGAGCAGTGCCATCCACATATTGTAAAGTTTACTCTTTTGAAGATTAATACAAAAAGGAATACTTTTCCCATCCTGCCATATCATGTGTTCCAGTTGAATATTTATTTTATGATATTGTCACAACTAACCCAGCAATTAGTATATGAAATGCATGCTCGCAGCTTTTTGTTTGTTCATGTGTGAATGCAGGTCAACTTTGGGAGGAGGCTTGCAATCAAAGAGTGAGTGAAAGCAAAGGGATCGACATCAAATGAAGGAATTAAGGTAGAGTTATCGAATCTCATTTACACCTTTGTATTCCATGAATGTGGGGTTTTGTGTTAGGAGAATAGGAAAGAGTTGAGGCCTTTGAAACGGTCATTTTCTGCATGCATGATTAGATCCCTTAAATGCTAATTCTGTAGGAGGGATTCCCACCCATAATAGAGATTGCTTTGCGGTGTGAATAAGGCTAATGAATTAATGTGTGTTGTCCCTAAGTACTCTACAAAGTGTTACAATCACAGATCTGTGTCTCGGCTTGGTTATAGACACTCGAGTCATGTAACCCCCCCTACCTCTACCTCGAGTGAGACTTCTCCTGCTTCGCAGGTGTTGCCGAAAGGGTTGGTATTTAGGGTTTTGTTGGTGCATTGTTGAAGCGTTGAACCCTGGGTCTTCCCCTGTGCCAACAATGATATATTTGAATAAGCATGGCACTCCTTCTTAACTTTATCCTTCAATCTAGGTAGATGGTTTTCTTGTTTCTTGAGTATCATAGCTATCACCATACCCAGGTCCTTGTTGTACAGAAAATATGCTTCCCTTGTTCTTCATGTTCCTGTTCTCCTTAACCATTCTATGATATATTCCTTATTCAACCTCCAAATCATTCCCCTCAGTTACAGATCCTTTTCTTGGCAATGAAACCATTTGTTGGCATGCAGTGGGAATATATGGGGTTAATCATTAATAAACCAACAAAACTCTTAGACACCAACCCTTTTGGCATCACCTGCAAGCAAGTGAAGTCTCACCCGAGGCATCTAGAGGGGCTTCAGGAATAAAGGTTATGCAATGATGAATTCAACATAACCATAATATGCATTATCCATTCACCTACTGTGTGCACATTTGATGTTACTTAACCTTTAATTATCCTTAAATATACCATGTGCACAACATTAATCCACTTAACATTCATTCATTCTTCATTAACTTAAGTGTGCATGATCGTAACAACATATATCAGTGAAATATTCAGAATACTAAACATTTATCATCATTACGCAATAAACATCATATGCATTAGAAACATAACACACAAAACCAACACATCAAGACACAAGGTTTTAACGTGGTTCATCCCAATCTGGGCTACATCCACAATGACTAGAATTTTATCCATTAGAAATCTCCTTAAAGTTGCACATTGTGCTAATAATAAGATATATCGATTAACATTACCCAAACCTGCCTTAGGAATTCTACTACAGTGTGATACTAACTCCCAAAAACCTCAGTCATCACTCAAAAACCCAAACACTTAACCAATCCTTCACTCTTGTTCTTGCTCCAAAACTCATGACCCAAAAGAACTACTTCTACCCAAAAACCCATTACAATTTATATATTTACTATAGGGCTAAGCTCGTTACAATGTGGACAAAATGTCCCAAAATCCTAACTATTTTCTTCCTTTTGCGCATTGACTCCCGAACATACTCCAGCTACTTTGTGCGTGTGATGCTCCTTAGCCAAAATGTCATGCGATCCATACATGCACGATTCCTAAGACTTATCCAAAATAGCCTGCTCCAGTAATGATGAATTCTCATACATTATAATTTATGGTTGTGAAGGGGCTCCCCATCTATTGCCTAGATATGTCCCAGACATGCTAACATTGAGAGAAATTGCATATCAAATTGTTAGTGTCGGCATTCCAACAACTCTGTCAAAAAATTAGAAAAAAACAATGGCCGACATTCCCAATTTCACTAGGTATTTTTACTTTATTAAATACAAAACATGCTTAGAAGGAAGTGGATCAATTAGATGGAATATGGCTGGCCCAAGGAAATTTCAAAAAACATGATCCAGTGGAGATTATTAAAAAACATTGTGCTATGGTCAAAAGTAAATCATATATGCATGAAGATGATGCATATAATATCATTTTTCAGAGAGCCACGAGTTTTAATGAAGTATCTCAGAGAAGCAATGCTATAATAAATAGTCCTAAATTATCAAACTTCGTCGATTGTCAATTTAAAAGAAGAAAGTATTTTCTTAAAGAAAAGAATGAAAAGCAGGGGATTGAAGAGATCGAAGTTGATGAAGACAAGGATGAATCATCCAAGTCTGAAAATTCGCAAGACCACAATGCTTCCACAATAGAGACACATGCAGGAATACAATATCAACATAGGACTGTAACAAGAGAACATACTTGAACAAAACAACGATCCAGACCCCTATTAGTACTCCTAAAGTCAATGAAGATTTTGACACCAACATATAGATGGAACACTCCTAAACAACAATTGTTCATTTTACTTCCCCTATTGATACTACTCCCATAGCTACAAACCCAGGAAGATTGGTTGCAACCTCTTTAGATATTGATAGCTTCCATCCTATAGAATATATTGTTTTGTCCTTGGACATATTGTTTTTTATGATAAAACTAGAACTATAATGAGGAGAAAGACCAAGAAAAGGAAAATGACACACCATGAAGAAATCACACAATAAGTAAATCAATTGTGGAATGCTACACACTTAAATGATGAGGAATTTGCATAGGAATCTATTGATTCCCTGGGAGCATTTTCCAATGCAAAAAAATGGTCCATAAGTAGACTATCCACTCAATTAAAGGAAGAAAATAAGAAATTTGAAGAGCCACAGGAGAAATTAAAGTCACAAGAAGCCATGTGGTCACTGGAACATGAATCACAGTTGAAGAACCTCACAAAAGAAAAGAAAATAGCTCTGGATATTATTTCACAACTAAGTATCAACATCAATGAAATCAAATTTGAATGTGATAGTCGATTAGCTTTTCTCCAAGGTGAAAAAGAAGAAATGAGCAAAACCATGAAACACAAATGAATACATTAGCAACACAATTGAATGAATTAAAAATCAAGGTTGAAAATTCAAAAATCCTAAGGAAAGAAGAAATGAAATTAAATAACAAATTGTCATCCTTACAGGTATTATTTTATTCAAAACTCTATTTCATAAAGATCACCATCAACGGGTACTTGAGTTTTCTGTAGAGTCTCAAATACAATTTGAGAAACAAAGGAGGTTCAAGTTTCATTTGATAATATGAAGATATGGGAAGCACAAGGACCCGATTTTCCACCAAAATATTCCAAAATGTCTAAAGAAGAAAAGGTCCAAATACAAGCCTCACTTGACTCCTGGCATGATAATTATTTACTTTCACGGGGTTTAATTAAAGAAACATGCAAAGGTTGTTCAGATTTATAGGATTCAACATTAGATATTATTGAGGACTATGAGATGCCACACATGAAATTTCTTGGCAGATCGGTGCCCTTATCAAATTTCCTTACATATGTGAAACAATAGGTAGATTCAAGGGAAAATGAAATCATTAACTTAAGCTTATGGAATTTGGATAATGTTAGACGGTTTCTTATTCGGCCAACAAAATGTTCAAAAGCAATTGATAAATTTTTATCAAAGTTTTCATTTGAACGGGAAGAGATTTCTAAGAAAAAATATTTATGTAAATTGAATGAGGAAATTCCCCATCCTCCATTAATTGAACTTATGTTAAAGACAATCTCCATATGGAAAATTCATGTGCAGATGCAAGAGGGAAAATTCAACAAAGGTGTTTCTAGTACTAAGGAGAATATCTCTCCTTAATATTAACTAACAAATCAAGTCAATATTTGAGGCTATCAATTTGATCAAATTAAGGAAACAATTCTACGATCTAGCATCTTTTCTTCTATTTATTGTGATTTTGTAGAGAGAACATGGGGTTTAGAAACTCTGGAAATTGGGCTATGTACACCATTGTAAAAGCCATAATTTTGAGATTTGAAGACTTGTAAGTGGCATCGATTATATGGTGTTTCATTTGTTTTGGTACTATATTTATTCAAGGCTAATGAAATATAGATTTTGCAAGCCATATTATTCTTCTATCATATTTATTTATGAATGAAAGTTTATGTTCTCAATTTATGCACTCTTAGAATTTTTGAGAAATCTTTAAGCTATTTCATTTTTTACTGAATTTGATATGAATGATTAACAATTTAACATGAGTATGCACATTGATGACTTTTTTGTAGCTATTTACTGATTCTGTTTTTTATATGCATTAGCTTTAACGGTCATTTTGACTATAAGGACTATTTCTATAGACCAAAAATTCATATCTATTTCATGTTTAATTTATGTTACTAAATGTGAGTATACATATTGGTATTTTCTTGGTAACTATTTGTTGATTTAAAACTACGATGTATTTGATTTAATTGTTATCAAGTTATTTGAACTATTTTTGTAGTTTCATAGCTTATATTTATCTCATATTCATTACAATTTTTTCTCTTGCTCCCAACTAGAATATCACGAACTAATTCTACTATTCCAGTTAGTATAGTGTAGCTTTAGAATAGAGTTAGATTAGCTCTTTCATTTTATGCATAGCAACTTAGAATAGCTTAAAAAAAAGTTTCCTTATGAGGAAAAAATTCCCTTAGTGGAAACCAGGCCCACATACTGGTGAGTATCACCATACCAAACATGTATAGGCCTAACTAGGTCCTTGATCGAGTGATTTCTCCTCGTTGACTGTCAAGAATTTTCCAAGAATCAATAGGACCCCAGGTCCCCCCCACTCCTCCTTACTCCCATATTAGTGTACAATACATGGGACCAATATTGCAAACAATATAACACATACCATAGAATCTGGATGGGTCTCCTAAACCAATCGATGCACATTATAATTGGGACCATGTATCAAAGAGTACTCATGTCTATTGAAGGGAATGTATCCCGTGTCAACACGATGATATGTTTGAATACATAAGGTTCTTTTGTGGTTCCATCATTGGAATTAGTAAGCATAACTTCACCCCACTTGGTGAAGTAGTCAATAGCCATGATGATGTAGTTGTGACCATTAGCTAAAGCAGATAAATTCAATTTTATGCTAGTCTTCCTTCTTTATTTGAATTTGATTATATCTAGAGAAACCATCCATGAAGGAAAATATTTCATTGTTGGAACATTCATCAATTATCTGATCAATGGATGTGGCAGGATAATTATCCTTAGGATAATCCTTTTTAATATCCATAAAATCATTACAAACTCAAATTGTACCTTGTTTCTTGGCACTCAAAATAAGATTGGAAACCCATTCAATCAAAGGAACAAGGTAAATGAAACCAACATGAGGCGACTTTTCAAATGTTTCCTTAATGGATGCTACCTTCTTTGGATTGACTAGGAATAGCTTCTATTGAACATGCTTAGCACCATTATATGTTTTGATTTCATGTTTGACAATATAAGTATCAATGCCTTGCATCTCGTCATAAGTGCAAGTGAAATGTTTGTGAAACTCCTTAAAAAGGGTAGTATAAAGTTCAATTTCAATCAGAGAACAATTTTCACTACTCTATATGTTTTCAATGGCACCTAGCTTCACCGATATATCAATGGGAGTCATTTTCAAAATATTCACCAAATTCCCTTATGCATACACATCATGTGATAGGATGGGGCATTGGTACCACTCGATATCACCAATGAAACTAGGATTTATGTGACAATCTTCAAATTCTCCAATTCAAGGAGGAAAAATTGTCTATCATGCATATATTCCCATGGTATTTATAAATTTTCCATGGATTCAAGGATAACCTCATCTAAAGGCATCTCAACATCCAAGAAATGATGTGAACTGGGAGGGTTGATGAACAAAATGGGAAAAGTAAATTAATCGTATTCCATGTAATGATGGAAATTTTGATGATATTTTATGGCTATTGATTAGATATCCTATTAGGAAATATAAACCACACTCGATGGAATACTTAACCTTAATGACTCAATCCCATATGGATTAGGAACTACCTAAGGGTCCTTATTGACAATGAATATTTGAGAAGGAATAAAGTACTAAAACATATGATCCATAATATAAATAGATGTTGAGGAAAAACCTTGTGATTAAATAGTACCTGATGAAATCATATAGATAGGATATGATTTAATGGAACTGATTGGTGGAGGGAGGATTAATGTGCCCATCATGTTGAAATTACTAAGACAACTGAGAGGGGGGGGTGAATMAGTTGTTATTGAGCTTAAACAATCTTCAATCTTTTAAAACATTCTTAATCTTTCTTCAAGTGATCATCAACATTATACAACATATGGACAGTMAAAATAAATAAATTAAATCACACATAAAGTATACACAGAGACAGATTTTYACRAGGAAACCCATAAAGGGAGAAAACCTCTTCTTCTTCGAAATGATAGGCAGTCTTTTAAGTTCTGTACATCATCTATAATTGAGCACCAACTCAATGTGAGGCTGCTACCTTTGTTTTACAAGCTACAACTTGTTTGAGAGCACCGAATCTCTTGTTTCTCTAGCACCCACTAGAAGGAAGCACCAACTCCCCAAATGTTCCAGCACCAACTGGATGGAAACACCAACTTCCAGTTACACAGGCTCCAACCTGTATAATAGAGAACACTTGTTCTCCCTTGCACCGCCCTGCCACCCTGGTTTCTCTGTCTCCAACCAGATGGAAGCTACAACTCCTTGTGTTCAAGCTCCCACTTGAACCTCTAAGGACAAAAAACCTCCCTAGCACCTCCCAACCACCCTTAAAATGAATAAATAAACAGACAACTACACAAATAAATCGATTCTTACCAATCTTTCTTTGTTCTGTAAATCTAGTCTTCTTCTAACTGTTTTGCAACTCTTCTCTTCCTTTGTCTGTTCTGCAAATCTTCTCTGACTCAACTTGTTCTATCATTCTGCTCTTCTTCAACTTGTTTTGTTATTCTTCTCTACTTCAAGTCTATTCCTCATCTGTTACTCTTCTCTGAGTTTTATCTCACACTGCGCATATTCTCAGTCTCACACTGTGCATCCTATGATTTTCCCTTTCTTACAGTTTCATTCATTTTTCGTTCGGAATGACCAACACCCACACACAGTCTGTATCTTTTTCTTTTATACACACACCCACGACCGTTTACCTTCGCATCTCCTTAGACAAAAGAAAAACAATCGTCTGAGAAACTGAAACACCAACCGATCGACAATCATGAGTCTGTTTCGCTAACAGATTCATAACTGGTAAATTAATTGTGAGAGAGCATAGTAACCCTACGATCATTTTCAAGTTTATCTGCATCATTGGATGAACTTTATTAATCTTGCCTCTAAATCGGGTTTCAGCATTTTGGCATTCCTGTGGTCGAGTGTCTCGACACTTCATATCACGATCTCTGAAGTTCCGATACAGAGCTTTTATGCACTAGCTCCTTCCCCAATATGACCAAGGCTATGATCAAGCGCTTATGCAAAAAGTGCTTTTTGCGAATTCGCCTTTCGTGAGTCTGGAGATGAGGCATCTCGACTCTCCAAGTTGTGATCCCCAAAACCCTGAGATGGAGCTGAGATCAATGGTCCACGATCTCGATGAATCTACGGTCCATATTTCATCGTGAATTCACATCTCGTGATTCCTTCCATGGAGGTCCTTATCACTCCAAGTTGCGATAGGTGAAGCTCCAAGTTAGAGCTTAGATCAACGGTCCAAAACACATCGTGAATTGACAGCTGGGATTAAATCGTGATTTCGCATATCGCGATTTCGATGGTTTTGTTTCTTATCTCTCCAAGTCGCGATAGGCAAAGCTCCGAGTTGGAGCTCAGATCAACGGTTCAAAACACATCGTGAATCGACAGCTGGGATTAAATCGCGATTTCGATGGTTTTGTTTCTTACCTCTCCAAGTCGCGAGTCGCAAAACTCCGAAATGGAGTCGACAGTCCAAATCACACCTTGATCTGACAGCTACGATTAAATCGCGATTTCAATGGTCATATTTCTTGCATGTTCAAGTCGTGAGTCGCGAAACTCCGAAATGGAGTCGACGATCCAGATCAACCTTGATTTGACGGATGCGATTAAATCGCGATTTCGCATATCGTGATTTCAATTTTCATATTACTTGCCTCTCCAAGACGCGAGTCGTGAAACTTCGAAATGGAGTTGACAGTCCAGATCAACAGTCTCGATCAACACTTGATCTGACGGTCATTGAGAATTTGCATCCAGAAAAAGGATTTGCGATCATCCTCCTTGAATTTCAAAATGTACACTCGCTCGGGGGTTTCCTGGACCTTTTCAAATACAGCTTCATATGGAAACACAATTTGATCAACTTCTACCACATTACTTGTTCAATTAAGCCATTGAAAGTGCAACAAACCCTCATCTCCCCTAGCTACACGAACAAGTCCTTTCCGAGTATCTGGTACAACTCGTGTCCCCTCCAGAGACATCATTCCACCCTGAAACTCCAGCATGATCTCATGTCAATTGAATCGGATGATGCATTACAACATATAGAATCCGTTATGACCAAACCCTACAAACCTTTCCTGCAGCGTCTTCTCATAATGCCCATCTATTTCATACTTTTTGTACTCATGCCATCTACATTGTTTCCATCTATTTCATACTTTCTATACTCATGCCATCTACACTGTTGTACTTGCCATCAATGACAAGTATACAAGCATGTGTTGTCTGTTAAAGATTTGCCAACACATCAGAGATGAATATTTGAAAATCCCAACACCAATAATTTCAAAAGAACCCTTGGAATCACTGATGAATGGAACATTCATACCAACATTGGTTCACAAATCATATGTACATTATTCCAACTAATCCATGGTAATAACTTTACCTTGATGAGGAAAGTGGAGGGTTCAAAATACAAAATACAAAATACAAAAATACCATCATCACATAAAAAAAACTACACCCTAATACAACATTATAGTCTAAAGGAGCATCAACTACTTTAACCTCAATTGAAACAGTCTTCCCACCTAATGTTATAGGAAAGGAAGCAATGATTCCATGGGGCTTAAAATAATTACCATGAAAATATTTCAACATGGTAGATGATGGAAAAATATCTAGAGAACCCAAGGATCTCCAACAAGACAATGACATCACCTAGGTAGAGAATCCTCATAAACAATGCATCAAAATATGTTTGTTCCATGCGAAGATACCTGCATTTGGAAATGAATCTAGTGGGAAATCCTAGACCTACTTTGGTCAAGTTCAAATGTAATCGGATGAGTGTTTAAGTTATCAACTCACCAATTGTAGAAAATAATTATTTTCACTATGCAGGAAAAATCTGAAGGACCTCAAGGGAAGACATATCACATGGTTATTGAGCCAAATCCTCACCAATATTGTAATTGTGAGTGTCTTATGTATTTTGGTTTTGCATAGACCTTCATAATACAAATTTGGGGAGGTGAAGCACCATGTCATTGGATGGATTCTCTATCTATAGATATCCATTGTGATAGGAAAAATATGGATCCTTATAAATGGGGCCACTCTCAGTACTCTCATAATTATGAGATCTCATTTGTATATGAACATATTTTTCACACATGTAAATGTTAGTATTCATGGTATTCCCCCTTATGGGGGATTTAATTGCATGCCCCCTTGTGGAGGTCGAGGGTTCATTGCAACCATTTACTTTTGTTTTGGGGGAAAATGATTCATTAGTATGGTGGTTTGTTTCTTAGATCTCCACTGGGATAATTATCGATGAATCTCATCCATATAAGGACACCCATAAGTAGGATGATCTCAAGTGGAAATATTGCAAGGAAAACTCATTTTCTTTTTCTCATTAGTGCCTCCCACATTAGCATTAGTATCAGAGATATTCCCTTGCCTAGAAGTAGAATTTTTATTTTTTTTCTTCTTCTTGCCTCTAGGTTGTTGTTTTCTATTTAAATGTTTTGATAGGATTGAATGGACATCAGAGGTTTGGGTAAGAACAGATACATTTTTCAATGTTATCACAATAGCCATTGTATTATGAGAATAGTCATCTATGACATATTTACTTCTAATGGGATAGAAGAAGCATAGGAAATGGAACTAATAACACCATTTTCATGTTGTCCTAGGTTAGGTTTAGGAGGTTTTTTTAATGTCCAAGGAGCATTAGATATCATCTCACACAATATTCCTGACTGAGAATAAATCAAATCTAGTTATTGAGTGCATAATGTAACTTTATCTTTAGTTAGGGCTCCTAACATTGGGACATCCTTGGTGATATTGGAAAAAAAAACCTTAACAAAACAATCCACTATAAATTGGTCTAGAATTCTGGCTCTGACGAGTGCACACTATCATCTCCATTCATGGATATGATTAGAGATATGAGTGGCAGTGCTCTGATGCAAGGATATCAAGAGATTTTTTTCTAGTATCATAATAGATCAAAAGTTGAAACTGGGCCAAGAAGGCCATTGTTAAATATGAAAAATAATGAAATGAAGCACTTGGAAACTCAATGTATGACTTAATAGTGATCATGCTCAGGGTGCACTGGAAAATATGCAATCTAACACTATCATCCACAGAAAATTTGGATGAAAACCAAAGGTGGAGCATCATGACATGGATAGAAGGATATTCTTTGGACCAATATGGGTGATGTTTTATGGGGTCATTCATCAATTGGGATAATTTTGGTAGGTTCATGGTAGCCAAGAATAGAAACCAAGTGTTGGAAAACAATATGGTGGATAAATGATGGGCCTTATGTCCTGACATAAGTCAAATATCCCCCCACCCCACTACCTATATAGGCATTACTTCTCCCTTGGGAGTAGAATTGTCTATGGGGCTAGCCCCATGTTGAACATTCCAACCAAAAGGAAAACCTACATTAGGGGTTTTCAATATAAAGATGGGTATATGGGAGACAGGTGGAAACCCACTATAGATGTTGTAACCAAGGATTCCCTCTCTACAAAAAATGAATCCAAAAATAGGAAATTATTTGGACACAATGGGCATGCTAAAAATAGGCACACTTAAGGGAGGAATATGTGTAATTATCGATCGAGTTTCAAACTAGGGGAACTCGATGTATGAGGCATAGAAATGGGAGTAACTATCCCACTAACAAGTGGCACATAGGTGCTAATGGTGAATCCTCTTGACATGATTGAGGTAGTGGGAGTAGGTACTCCTATATTGGATGAACCATTGGCTCGTGACATCGTATGTGAGCTATAGAAAAACAAAAAAGGATCATGGAAAGGTGGTTCACCTACCTTGATAAAAAAAGGGTTTGAAGGATCTGTCAATTAAGGAGGATACAAATTAAGTGGAATATTTATTTGATGACTTCAATATCCAAGTTTTCAACCTCATTTGAATCTAAGGAATGAGCCCCTACAACGTTTTATGTGTCATCCAGTGAGGGAAATCGCTACTTAATGGCCCATGACTCCTCTATCTCAGGAGGAAACCCTTGTTTCCTATTAGAGTGGTGAGGAGGTTAGTTAGCCACAATGAAACATGTGTTTTATTGAAATAAAAAAAAACTAAATCCAACTAGACATAAGTCAATATAGAGAACAACCTAAGAATCTAAAAGCTCCAACAAATAAGAAACTAATAGTTAAAGGGGCCTTCCAAAAACCATCCTAGGATTATCAAGGCCAATGACTGATTAGTGAAGGTGAAATAGATAGTTATGGTAATCTTCACGCAAAATTCATCCAAGGTGGAATTAACCTTGTGAATATGGATACCCTCTAGGGAAGTTGAAATGTATATTTTGTGTCTACCTCAAGTATTACAATAAATTCCCACTTGTAGTCACTTGTTTGATACCCTAGGAAAATAATATAAGTCTACCACTTCACAATCGAAATATAGGGGGAACAATAATGAGTCAAGTCTATGTGTATGGGTAGGTAATATACAACAATTTCATCAAATCCAAGCTCTATATAAAAGTGGTGGCACCTTGAGGGATTTCCACTTCAATCCAAAAACCCCATACACATGATATCCCACCAAACAAGAAGAGATGTGATAATATTCTTTACTTTCTCATATTGATTGTAGTGTTTGACACATGTGTTAGATGAGATTTTCCATGATTGATTAGTGAAGGTGCAATAGATATTTATGGTAACCTTCACACAAAAATCATCCAAGGTCGAATTACCCTTGTGAATATGGACACCCTCTAGGGAAGTTGAAATGGAGATTATGTGTCTACCTCAAGTATTGCAAGAAATTCCCACTTGCAGTCACATGTTTGATACCCTAGGAAAAGCATATAAGTCTACCACTTCAAAATAAAAAAACTAGGGGGAACAATCATGAGTCAAGTCTATGTGACGTAGTCACGCCCAAACCCCGGGCACGTCCGCTCATAGGATCCTCTTCTTCTCGGCCCGAAGAACTCGAAGGTTCTTCTATCTCCCTATCGGGAGATCTGCACCCACAACAGTTTGTTCCGAGGTCTCCCCTTTTACTACCCGGAGATCCTGCTAAATCTCGTTGTCTCGCGAGTTCGTGACTTAAAACCTCCAAGCCTTCCTTTCAAATCTTGTGATACCCGATCTAGCGATACGGGTATAGCTCCTTCCACATGCAACCGTGGGCTAGACTTAATGTTAGCGCTTCTCACGACTTCGCGACCTCACAACCTCGTGACCTCGCTGGTTGAACCGTCGATTTTTCACCCTCCTAGTCCACGAGTCCCCGAGATGCACGGTCCCACCTTATGCTCTGCCTAGCGTCCACAAGAATCTCGGCTCCTCGACGCTTCGCGACTCGGCATCCACACGAGTCTCGTTCCTCGGCACTTCGCGGTTCGCGAATCCTTTGTGCCACCTGTATTCCACTCACACTCCACTATGGCCCACACTGCTCCAGCTGTCGGGATATCGCTATCTCGCAACCTCGCGATCCCTGTGGTCAAATTATCCGACCTTTTCTTGTGAGGTCCTGAGACACGACTCCTCACTCAGATCCAATGGTCCTCCTGTGTTCCGGATCCAACGGCTATCCTTCTCTCGCTACCTCGCGGCCTCGTGACTTGGAGTACCCAAATGTTGGACTCTCAACCTGCGAGCTCCCGATTTCGCGAGATCCATCGATCTCTCGCCACCTAGCCTCCTCAGATGGACAACTACGATCCTCTCGCTCCTTCGTCGCCTCGCGTCCTCGCGCCTCGCGACCTTGCACACCCAATACTTGGGCCTTTACCCTGTGAACTCCCAAGTTCGCGAGATCACCGATCTCTGACACCTGTCCCTTCAGATGGACGACTCCAAATATCTCGCTACTTTGCGACTCGCGACTTGGAGTGCCCAATACTTGGGTTTTCAACCTACGAGCTCCGAGTTCATGAGATCACCAATCTCTTCCACCTGTCCTCTTCAGATGGACGGCTCATAGCCTCTCCTGAGCTTTAAACTCTTCGAGATCTCCTTTCCATAACCTCCTTGCACCTCTGCAAGATCTGATGATCCTCGGAACTTCGTGAAATCTCCTCAGAGAATTTCAACCGTCCGTTCTTCCTTGGTTAACCTATGAGATGAACAAAGGGTATCTCTCCACGAGATTCCTTCGCCACTTCGTCAACCTGTGACGCTTCTTCCTGACTTACAACAACAGCTTCCCTGTGCTTGTTCTTTAGTGAACTCGAAGGCCTATACCTCCTGAGCTTGTTCTCGACTTCTCAAGTCCTTCAGAGAACTTATTGCGCGCACTTCTTGCAGAAAACCTTCAATCATGTCTAAGTGTTGAAGTCACTCGACTCTGCGCACTCTTGCAGCAGAAGTTTCCCAAAGCTTCCACTCAGTGTCACGACTGAGACTCTCCTTAGCCTGCACACTCCTTGCATGTCTTTAACAACCCACTTCCACTTCTGAGTGTTTTGAGAACAAGAGTTTAAATCCCGAGCCTTCTGTCAACGCACTCCTTGCGGCCGACTTCAACTGCACTCCTTGCAGGAATCCTTGCTCAAAGGAAGAAACAATTGAAACTCATTCACTTCCTCTTAGATTTCAATCTCACACATGAGATCATATGCACAGCATAATAACAATGCATAACAGGAAGAAACATTCATAAGTAGAGCATTTAACACACATACACAGAAAATAACACAACAGCCAGGAATCTGAATCAACTCCTTCTATTAATTCAAGATCTGTACATGGGTGTTCTTCTACAGCTCTCTGCTATTCTCCTATGCTCTCTAGATTTCTCTAACTCTTCCTGAACTGATCATAATATGATAATACAATGAGGGTGTCTATATT
>ML778358.1:483076-501464 GCA_009831015.1 Picea engelmannii
CACTAGCGCTGCTTGTATCAGTCTGTTCTGAATCCATCAATTCAGAAACCCCTCTTGGTTGCATTCCATATACAATCTGAAATGGACTTTTTCCTGTTCTTCTGTTCACTGAGTCATTGTAAGCAAACTCTGCCTGTGGCAATATACTATCCCAGCTGCTATGGTGCTCTGTCACCAAGCTCCTCAACAAGTCTCCTAGACTTCTGTTGACCACTTCCGTTTGTCCATTCGTCTGAGGATGATAAGCTGAACTCAACACCAAGTTAGTTCCCAGCTTCTTCCATAATGTCCTCCAGAAATGCCCTATGAATTTTGTGTCTCTGTCTGAAACTATGCTTTTCGGCAATCCATGAAGCCGAACAATCTCCTTGAAGAACAAATTTGCGATGTGAGTCGCATCGCTGGTCTTCTGGCATGGAATGAAGTGTGCCATCTTGTAAAACCTATCCACTACCACAAAGATGGAATCAATACCTCTTTGGGTCTTTGGCAATCCCAATACAAAATCCATGCTAATTTCATCCCACGGCCTGTCTGGTATGGGTAATGGCTGATAAAATCCTGCATTCTGCTTTCTTCCTTTTGAATGTTGGCAAATCCTGCACCTGTCTACAAACTTCTTGACTTCTGACCGCATCCCTGGCCAAAAGTATGACTCGCTCAGCTTTGCAAATGTCTTATCATGACCAAAATGTCTTGTTAATCCTCCACTGTGCTTCTCCTTCAACAAGTTCTCCCTCATGGAGAAATTTGGAATACACAGTTGATTTCCTTTGAATAGAAATCCGTCCTGGATCACATACTCTATCCACTGACTTCTGTCTCTAAGGACTGGATTCTCAGTTGCTTCATAAGCTTCCTTAAATTCTGAATCATCTGCATAGATGTCCTTAAGATCATCAAAGCCTAGCGTCCTGACTTTGAATTCCTGCAATAGCAAACTCTTCCTGCTCAAAGCATCAACAACTTTGTTAGCAGTACCAAAAATATGTTTTATCACAAAAGTGAAATTCTGCATGTATTCTACCCATTTAACATGCCTCTAATTCATCTTTTCCTGCTGAGTCACAAATTTTAATGCATGGTTATCACTATACAAAACAAATTCCTTTGGAATCAAATAGTGCCTCCACTTCTTCAATGCCTGTATGATGGCATATAATTCTTTATCATACATGGAGTACTTTTCTTTTGCCTCATTCATATTCTCGCTGAAATATGCAATTGGCCTGTCTTCTTGACTCAAGACCGCTCCTATGGCAAACCCGCTTGCATCACATTTTACCTGGAATGTTTTCTGAAAATCCGGTAACACCAAAACTGGTTGCTCTGTAATCTTTCGTTTCAACAAGTTGAAACTCTTCTCAGCTTCTTCAGTCCAGTGAAAATATTTATGTCTTTTCTTCACTGTATCCATCATTGCTACACTAATTTCACTGAAATTCCTGATGAACTTTCGGTAGAAACTAGCCAGTTCATGAAAAATTCTCACCTCGAAAATATTTCTCGGTGATGGCCAATTCTTGATTACCTCCACCTTATCTGGATCCATTCTCAACTCATTTGCAGATATAACAAAACCCAAATAAATGAGTTATGTCTTCATAAATGAGGACTTCCTCATATTTATCAATAGATTCTCCTGTTGTAGCTTCCTCATCACAATAGCCAAATGCTTCAAGTGTTCAGCCTTTGTCTTGCTGAAAACCAATATGTCATCCAGATACACAATGACAAATTTTCCAATGAACTCCTTCAGGACTTCATTCATCAACCTCATAAAGTTACTTGGTGCATTTGTCAGGCCAAATGGCATGACAAGCCATTCATACAAACCTTCGTTTGTCTTGAATGTTGTTTTCCACTCATCACCTTCTCTCATACGAATCTGATGATATCCACTCTTCAAGTCTATCTTTGAAAAAACATTTGCTCCACTTAAGCAATCCATCAAATCATCCATCCTCGGGAACCTATACCTGATAGTTATCTTGTTGATGGCTCTCGAATCAGTGCACATCCTGTAGCCTCCATCTTTCTTCGGACTGAGTACTATTGGAATAGCACACGGACTCAAGCTTTCCCTGACCAAACCTTTGTCCAACAACTCCTGGACCTGCTTCTTGACCTCCTCATTCTCTTGTGGTTTCAATCTGTATGCGGCTTTGTTTGGAAAACTGGCTCCTGGCATGAGGTCTATATGGTGACTCACACTCCTCATCGGTGGAAATGAACGAGGTAATTCATCCACTACAATATCAGCGAACCCTTCCAGCAGTTCCTGAACTTCTCCTGGAAAATCATCCACTCTTGTGCTAGTCAGAACAATTCTTGGTTTTCTGACCACAAAGAATTATGGATCCTCCTTCTTCTTAACTTCTGTAAGAAGTTCCTTCCCACTCATGAGAAGTACTCTATTGCTCACCTCTGGTTTCACTTCTTTATCCTCAATTGGACATAACATACGAGTTCTCCCATTCTTCTCCAGGGTATATGTATTCCTCCTCCCATCATGGATCACATTCCTATCATATTGCCATGGTCTACCCAGCAATAAATGACAGACATCCATAGGAATAACATCACATAGAATCTTATTATTATATCCTCCTATCTTAATGTCAACTAAGAACTATTTGGTGGCATTTACCTGATGTCCCTTCTATAGCCATGAAACTTTGTATGGACTTGGGTGATCAGTTGTCTCCAGCTCCAGCCTTTCTACCATCTCGGTTGAAATGATATTATCGGTGCTTACACTATCCACGATGACCTTGCACACTCTATCCTTGGTCTTGCAAGCAGTCCTAAAAATATTGTTCCTCTACGCTGGATTCTCCATCTCCTTTTCTGGCATCAAAAGGAATTTTTGCATCACCAGCGATCTTCCGCCTTCAGCGTACTCTGCCTCAACATCTCGCCTCTGTGCCTCGGTGATGTGAGCTTCTCCTCCATCCTTTCTTCTACCTGGACAGTCGACTGACTTGTGCCCATATTTTCCACGTGTGAAGCATGTGATTAATCCACCTCTTCCTCTTCCTCTGCCTCTGGTACGAGGAAACCTATTATTATCAGCATATCCTCCCCTCTGCTCAGTACGATGTTCTCTTTTCTCAGCATATCGCCCTCGCTGTGAACTTCCTCTTCTCTCTGTCTGAGTCTAAGGTTTCTTCCAGTCATCCTTGGGCTTCTGGTATTTATCTTGGGCAACCGATTTTCCTTTGGGATGACTTCTGCCTCGGCCCCTCTGACTTTTTTTACGGCTCAGCTTCTCCTCAGCTTTCAGAGCCAATTGGTATGCATCCTCCACCGTTCGGATGGTCGCCAAATTTAGTTCATCCTGAATTTCATACCTCAGGCCATTCATGTACCTGGCCACCTTTTCGTCATTGCTTTTGCGATGACCTGCCCTGATATTCAACCTGTAAAATTCCTCAGTATACTCCTTCACTGTCATCAGCTTCTGTCTCAGGTTCTGCATCCTCCTGAACAAAGAAATTTGATAGTCCCTGGGAATGAATTTTTCCTTCATCTTTGCAATCATCCTGTCCCAGCTCTTAATTTTCTACTTGCCTTGGCAATGTCTGTCAGCTTGCAGTTCATCCCACCACAATGATGCATGTCCCTTTAATCTCGTGACAACATGTCTGACCTTCTTGTCATCTTCGATATCTTCATAATCGAAGTAAGTGTCAAGAGCTCTAATCCAGTCTAGCATCTCTTCTGCATCCAGACTCCCTTCATAAGCTAGAATGTCCATCTTTGTTTTCGATCTCATCCGAGTGATAGCCTTAATTAAACGCTCATTGGCTGCATCTTCTACTAGGATTTCCTCTTCTTCATGTCCAGTATTACCTTCATCTTCAGATTCACTGATATCTCCTGCATCAGCGTTTCGCCTTTGTTTTATCTCCATGTCCTCCATTCTGGCACGAAGATTTCGCATTCCTCTCTCCATGTCTGGATTCTGTACTTGCCTACCTCCTTCTCTGGACATTTCCCTTCCTCTGGACAATTCCCTTTCCTCCTCTGGATCGGGTGATTGTCTACCTCTCCTCCTTGGCGGCATGGTGAATTCTCCTTTTCCTCTACTACAGAAAGCAAAGAAACTTTTCTATGCTCTGATACCACTTGACGTTGTCACGCCCAAACCCTAGGCACGTCCGCTCACAGGATCCTCTTCTTCTCGGCCCGAAGAAATCGAAGGTTCTTCTATCTCCCTATCGGGAGATCTGCACCCACAACAGTCTGTTCCGAGGTCTCCCCTTTTACTACCGGGAGATCCTGCTAAATCTCGTTGTCTCGCGAGTTCGTGACTTAAAACCTCCAAGCCTTCCTTTCAAATCTTGCGATACCTGATCTGGAGATACGGGTATAGCTCCTTCCACATGCAACCGTGGGCTAGACTTAATGTTAGCGCTTCTCGCGACTTCACGACCTCACAACCTCGTGACCTCGCCAGTTGAACCGTCGAGTTTTCACCCTCCTAGTCCGCGAGTCCCCGAGATGCGCGGTCCCACCTTATTCTCTGCCACGCGTCCACAAGAATCTCGGCTCCTCGGCACTTCGCGACTCGACGTCCACACGAGTCTCATTCCTCGGCACTTCGCGGCTCGTGAATCCTTTGTGCCACCTATATTCCACTCACACTCCGCTATGGTCCACACTGCTCCAGCTGTCGAGATATCGCTATCTCGTACCCTCGCAATCCCTGTGGTCAAATTCTCTGACCTTTTCTTGCGAGGTCCCAAGACATGACTCCTCGCTCAGATCCAACGGTCCTCCTGTGTTCCGGATACAACGGTTGTCCTTCTCTCGCTACCTCGTGGCCTCGCGACTTGGAGTACCCAAATGTTGGACTCTCAACCTGTGAGCTCCTGAGTTCGCGAGATCCGTCGATCTCTCACCACCTGTCCTCCTCAGATGGACGGCTACGATCCTCTCGCTCCTTCGTCGCCTTGCGACCTTGCACACCCAATACTTGGGCCTTTACCCTGCAAACTCCCGAGTTCACGAGATCACTGATCTCTGACACCTGTCCCTTTAGATGGACGGCTCCAACTATCTCGCTACTTCGCCACTCGTGAATTGGAGTGCCCAATACTTGGGTTTTCAACCTACGAGCTCCGAGTTCGCGAGATCACCGATCTCTGCCACCTGTCCTCTTCAGATGGATGGCTCACAGCCTCTCTTGAGCTTTAAACTCTTCGGGATCTCCTTGCCATAACCTCCTTGCACCTCTGCAAGATCTAATGATCCTCGGAACTTCGTGAAATATCCTCAGAGAATTTCAACCGTCCGTTCTTCCTTGGTTAACCTACGAGATGAACAAAGGGTATCTCTCCACGAGATTCCTTCGCCGCTTCGTCAAGCTGTGACGCTTCTTCCTGACTTACAACGACAGCTTCCCTGTGCTTGTTCTTCAGTGAACTCGAAGGCCTATACCTCCTGAGCTTGTTCTTGACTTCTCAAGTCCTTCAGAGAAATTCTTGCACGCACTTCTTGCGGCAAACCTTCAATCACATCTAAGTGTTGAAGTCACTCGACTCTGCGCACTCCTGCAGTAGCAGTTTCCCAAATCTTTCGCTCAATGTCACGACTCAGACTCTCCTTAACCTGCGCACTCCTTGCACGGCTTTAACAACCCACTTCCACTTCTGAGTGTTTTGAGAACAAGAGTTTAACTCCCAAGCCTTTTGTCAACGCACTCCTTGCAGACGACTTCAACTGCACTCCTTGCAGGAATCCTTGCTCAAAGGGAGAAACAATTGAAACTCATTCACTTCCTCTCAAATTTCAATCTCACACATGAGATCATATGCATAGCATAATAACAATGCATAACAGGAAGAAACATTCATAAGTAGAGCATTTAACACACATACACAGAAAATAACACAACAACCATGAATCTGAATCAACTCCTTCTACTAATTCAAGATCTGTACATGGGTGTTCTTCTACAGCTCTCTGCTATTCTCCTATGCTCTCTAGATTTCTCTAACTCTTCCTGAACTGATCATAATATGATAATACAATGAGGGTGTCTATATTCAGTTTTCCCTCTTTCTTCTAGAATTGTCTAATCTAAGAATTCAATTCTATCTACCTGCAACTACTACTATAAATGCCTCTGTCTATCTCAGACGAGAGCGTATGTCTCTAGGTCTGATTACATTTCTCCCAATCTGCCAAATTAAATGATCTCATTTATGTTTGCGCATCAACTTCAAGGGAAAATTTAAAATTCAAAAACTTGCGTTGGACGTCTTCCAGCTGTCTTCTGCTTCCACGTTGGTTTTGCTTGTCGTGAGGGATGCTCCTGCATCACTATGTGTATAGGTAGGGAATGTAGGAAAAATTCATTAACTCCAAGATCTATATAAAAGTGGTGGCACCTTGATGACTTGCCACTTCAATAAAAAACCCCATACACATGATAGCCCACCAAACAAGCACATAGGTGATAATATTCTCTACTTTCTCAAATTGATTGTAGTGTTTGACACATGTGTTAGATGAGATTTCCTGGCAAGTTCTCCTTGCTACTAATGGATTTGTCAATAATTATTTAGTCCCTAGTTTGGCTATGTGGCCTTGGAGAATTTACTCTCCAACCCTACACCAAGGCCCTAGAACTTCGACTAAAATGTGTTTGTTATAAATAAAATGTCTATTTCTTTTTAGATTAATGTTCATTTTAGTTTATGTTTTTTACTCAAAGGTATGGTGTGAACTTTAATGGTTTTTTTTACTCTTTCAATTTATTGGACTTATAAAGGAAATAAGATTAAAATGCAACATGCAATTTTTTTTCCTTTCAATAAATACTACACAAATTGGAAGGGATTAAGAGATTCCTTTTTTTTTTCTTTCTAAAATGCAACCAATTCACTAAAACAAACAACCAAAATTATTTCAATAATATGTAGATCTCTAAAACAAACCAACTCCAACATGAAATTTTCACTAAAAATAAAAAAAAAATGCCTAAAAATAATATTGAAAATGAATTGCGATTAGTTTTTACTATTTTTTTATTTAAAAGGGATAAAATGGAAATAAATCAGATGCATAGGCCAATTAATGTTTCAAACTTCACTTTTCCAAGCAATTACACACGTAATCTGACAGACAAAAGATGAAAAAACTTTAAAAATTTCACCTATAGGATTTGACCACTCCTAACTGTGTAGAAACATATGACCAAATGGAGATGGGAATGACTTATTGTACAAAAAATACTGAGTGAAGGCTATATCCATTCATTTTAAAAAGGAAACAAAAGTGAACTTCAGTTGTTTCCAGGAACATACACGATATCTGGGGGAAATAAGGAACAAAGAAAAAACAACCACACATAAATCAATCAAGAAAGATTGCATGCATCTAGGATTTAATTGCACACAATATAGTGTCTATATAAACTTCCTAAGATGAAAACAAAAAACAAAAATACTAAGTTATTTCCCTAGTGGAGTCACCAAATCATTATCTAGGAAGTAGGTCTTGAAACCTTGATAGTACCTCGGGACTTGAAAACATCATTGGTAGGTTCCCTCACAATTGGTAGTGTGTTTACATCATTGACCCTTGATTGTTTGATTCTACCATTGTTTTACATCAACTCATTTATTCACACTTTCTAGATTGTACTATGTACCTTGGGGTCCATCTTCATTATTGAAGGGTCCCCTCATGTATGTTAACGATTTTCATCAATGACTAGTAATTATATGGTTTCTACCATGCTCAACATCATCTCATTTATTGACATGATGTAGATTCTTATGATCACATAGTTGGATTGAAAACCTTGGGTTAGGGGCATCCTCTTTCGATGCTACCTTCCTGAGTTGCATAAGATTGTATCACTTATTGATGAGTAATTCAAAGACTAGATTGCACTTCCATTTGTTCTAAGTGTCTTCTTGATGTATATTATGACATAGATCCACTTTGTATTTTCTCATGGCTATGATATTCTATATGGTAGGGATCCATTGTGTACTTTTTTCGTGGCCATGGTTTTGCATTATATATACTTCATGGATTCACAATGTGTGTGTTTTGTGATTGTGCTTATTGATATATTGGAGCATGGGTATGCCCACCTTGGGGATGATTTATATTTGAATGGTTTATTTTTTCTTGCAAGTAATCCCTTGTTCCTTGATCTACATAACTCCTCGGTCCACTCATCAATTGCCTATTTGTAATGTATTTTGGCCATCATTTCCTCTTCTAACCTCATACATTAGGGAGGATTTGTTGCACCTCTATTTGTAACCATAGGCCAAGATAGATGTAATGAAACAAAGTATACTATTGTATCAAGATAAATTTTCTCATAGAAGACTTGATTATCAAAAGTTCATTAAGGTTGTTCTTTTTCTTAGTAAAAGAGTGGTTAGTTGTAACTTTCCCATAGATCAGATGCAATCAATTGTGTTTTCCCATTTAAAACCCATGGCCAGCCCTTAAAGCTTCAGAAAATATAAATTCATGAGGAAAGCTAAAAATCTCTAAGTTGGAAAAAGGCAAATTCTCACATGGTGTTGCTCATGGATCACAAGTGCATGGAATGTATTCCATGCAACCCTTTATTCTCTCCTAAAAAAATTATAAGTAATGAATCCAAAGATAAGGAGATGGGATCTATTTGAAAGATTCATTATTCTATAAAATTGTAGTGAGAATTCTTGGTTGAGTTTGATACCATTTTTCAATGTTGGGAATCAACATTAGTGTGATCAGAGCTTAGGTGAGAGTTATTAGCCATTCACTTGGATATCTTGTTGTGATACAATTGTGGATAATGCGTTTTTGACATAAGTGGACTTGTTATTTGTGGATACATGATCCTAAGTTGGTAATCCCTCCCAAAGCACAATGGGGGAATATAGGTAAGAAAGAGCATGTGTTTTTTTGTTTTCTAAAGTTATAACATTTTTGTGACTTTTAAACATTATATTTTTTGGTTATGCATTGAAACTAAAAATCATAATGTATGACATACGTGTGGGGATAATATGATCAGAAGGGATGGCCCCAATCATTACAGATACATGGAGGATGAATAGCTAGAGGAGGAGGAAGGCGATGAAGACATTGCACAAAACCTATGTGAGGTGCGAAGGAATATTGAGGGGATCACTATGGGTGTGCCCATGATGAGGGTGGACGATGTGACCTATATATCACAACACCATGTGTTTGGGGTACCATGTCCCTTTTTTGGCTAGTGAGGCAAGTGACCAACACGATAGTGTGCTACCATGAGACATACGTTCCTCAAGATGACTAGATGAGAGTACCCCTTTTTGTAGAATATATGGATACATTTTATCTTTTTATACCGTATTGTTATGACAAATGTAGCTTGATTTTTTACATATTTTATGGACACCATATATTTTCCTTGTATCTTATTTATACATATTTTTTAGTTCTTGCTTATGAGTGAAATGGTGATGATTTATATTATATGTTTATTGTACATGCATGCTTGTATAAATTCACTTGTTAATGGAAAAAATGTCAATCCAATACATAGGTATCCAATGAATCAACCAACATGTTTAGACTTCTAGTAACATTATCATAAGTAATAAACTCAAATTGTCTCTCAAGAAGTCACACCCTCAAATACTTATGAAGAAGCACAATATTTCTCAGAAGATAAACATTATTCAATTGTGACACCACTAACCGTGAATATAAATACACAAATAACCTAAAAATGATGAGAGAAATAACTTTAGATATAAGTTCAATGATTGCACTATACTCCACAATGTTATTGGTTGCAGGAGTGAGGAATGTACCCCTTGAACCCACTAGCTGGTATGTGGGAGACAAAATCACCCATGTGGTCGAAGTGATGTTATGGGTGATATGGTTGGTGATGTCTGCAAAACATACATAGAATAAGATAGACGTCAATATTTACAAATGAATCACCAAGTGTGATAATAATTTGAACTAAATCAACCAAATGCAAAAAATGAAAAGTCTCTAAAGTACAAAAAAAAMAAAACATGTTGTAAAGAACGATGCAACATTGTTTCTTATGCATAGTACTTCTTYAGGTAGATTCCATTGTAATAGTATGACAAAGGATTCSCTTCATAGTCAACTAATGCATAGACCCCTTTTTGCAATACATGGATAATAATGTAAGGACCATGCCAAAGAGGTTCAAATTTTCCTTATTGCAAGGCTTAGACAAAGGATTCCCCTTCACRGTCAACTAATGCMTAGACCCATTTTTATCAATACATGGCTAATAATGTAAGGACCATGCCAAAGAGGTTCAAATTTTCTTGCCCCTAACTTTTCATGATATTGGTCATAAACCAAAACCAAGTCTCCTTCAATAAAGACATGAGGATGAACAATTTTATCATATTGGGCTTTAACATGCTTATTATGAGTCTCATTATCCAAGGAAACTTATTGGAAATGCTCATTAATATGGGAAAAATAAACGAGGCATTATTCCTTTGTAGGCGTATTATGTAGGAGTTCTATGGCTAGATTTAATGAAGGTATTTTTCATTCAGTCAACAAAATTTCCTCCACTCCATGAATGAGTTGGAATGGTGTAAAATCAATGCTATTTTTAACTAAGGTTTGATATGCCCATAATGCTAAGAAACAAATTAGATTCTAGTTGGTGTTATGCTTTCCCACCATCCTTTGCATCATTGTCTTCAAAATGCTATTGATAGATTCTACTTGATCATTAGACTATGGATAGTAAGGAGATGAGTTTTCATGTTTAAAACCCAACTTGGCTGCCATCTCGGTCATCATTGTATTCTAAAATTGTGAACTGTGATCAATCACAATTGTTTTGGGCACACCAAACTTAGCGATAATATGGTTGAATATGAAAATTTACACTATGGTGCCATCATTGGAAGAAGTAGGAATATCTTTGGCTCACTTGGTGAAGTAGTCAATAAACATGATGATGTAGTTGTGACCATTATCCAAAGTACAAAATCGAGCTATAAAAATAAAAATGACCGTGTAGAAATAAGAAATGAAGGAGCGTATTAGAAGGATACTAATGGAAAAAAATAGAGGGATGTGAATGTTCCTACGCAAGATGAACTAGGAGGTGGGGATGTCCTAGACATAGAGATACCAGATACTACAGTGCAGACAGAAACATTTCCCATGAAGAGAATTGTCTTGTAGTCAGGAGGACAACACAAAAGATGAAGGCGCACAAAAGTGTCCCTGAATTTACAATAATAGAAGATGATGTTGAGTTATACACTGAGAAGATACAGGACTACGTAGAAGAGTCGTGGGATGATGAATAAAAGCAGTGAGAGGAGATCATTAATAATATTACATAGGTTAAGGAGGCATTGGCACAACTGCAATTGAATACAGCACAGCAGAAGGAACATGAAAAACCATAGCAGACTATTCAAGAAATGATAGTTCCAGCGCAGGAGATGGTCCATATTATAGCGTCGGGGAGTGAAAAATTTTCTGTCACTCTGGATATGTTGTAGATGGGCAAGGAGACAACGCAGAAGCAGTTGAAGGACATTGATCACTTGGACTCGGTGTTGCAATGAAGAGGCTGTATAATATTCAAGTCAGCGTCACATAGGATATTTAATCAAGGGCACATGTAGATGTGAAAAATTTACAAATGGATAAGGCTCTAAGTGACACATTGAATATATAAATCATCCAGGTGCAGGTTGAGAAGGAGGAAGTGAAACAACGCATTGGTCTGATAGAGTAGCGCGTAGGAGAAGTATTCAAGATAATCCCAGACAATGCATAGGAAGGATAGAAGTTACCAACATAAGAGAAGGTGGAAAAAATCGCACAGGCTATGGAAAACTACAGAAGCCATATCACAGGGTTGATGGCACTCCTACAACCAAGCATGCCATCAGAAGTTAGATCACAAAGAGAACATGAGGCGATAGACCATATGGTTAACATTGCACAGAGCATCAAGGAAGTTTTAGAGTTATACAAGCGAAGCACACAATTATGGACAAGTCTATAAGAGGATGGAACAAAAGGAAGAAGGAGTAAACACTGTTGCGTAGGATTTGAAACAAAATCAGAAGGCAATGACAATACATGATAGGTTGAGGAGTGTGCAATATTTGAAAAGCTTGCAGGAATAATTGAAGAATGTACAAGCAGAGAAGCAGTTGAGGCAGGCCCAGTTGGAGCCACTGTAGGAAGGGGCACAGCAGATGTTGACAAAGATTGATGCAACCAAGGGTTACATGGAGAAGGTTGGAGTGGAAAGTGAAGAAATGTTGAAGAAAACATCACATCGTAGACTGTGGAGTCTGTTGCAGAGAAGAGTGCACAGGTAAAAACCAGAATTGAAGAACTTCCAGAAGTTGGAGAAGTCATTAAAAGCCGCAAACACTTCCTGGGTGGCTCGGGATGAGCCACAAGTGAGCGTTGGGGGCCTATTGGCGCAGAATATTTTGGGTAACAGTGTAGCAATTAAGGAAGCAATTGAGAAAGGGACCATAAAAGGAGCACGTGCCAGAATATAAGGAAAAGTAGTGCGCGAGAAGGAAATAAAAGCAGCGCATCGGAAAATAAGTAAAAAAAGCACGAGGAATAGGAAATTCAAAGGAAAAAATAAGGACATTGCGACGAGGAAACGGTTGGATCATGGGCCAACCACGTGCAAGAGGTTAAAATTTCCACTAAGATTAAAATGAAACATGAAATTGTTTTTTTCCTTTCAATAAATACTACAGAAATTGGAAGGGATTAAGAGATTCCTTTTTTTTAACTTTTCTAAAATGCAACCAATTCACTGAAACAAACAACCAAAAATTGTTTCAAGAATATGTAGATCTCTAAAACAAACCAACTCCAACATGCAATTTTCACTAAAAAAAACATGCCTAAAAATAATATTGAAAATGAATTGTGATTGTTTTCTACTATTTTTGTATTCAAAAGAGATAAAATGGAAAGAAACGAGATGCATAGGCCAATTAAGATTTTGAACTTCACTTTTCCAAGCAATTACACACGTAATCAGACAAACAAAATATGAAAAAACTTTAAAATTTTCACCTATAGGATTCGACCACTCCTAACTGTGTAGAAACAGACGACCAAATGGAGATGAGAATGATTTCTTGTACAACAAATAGTGAGTGAAGGCTATAGCCATTCATTTTAAAAACGAAACAAAAGTGAACTTCAGTTGTTTCCAGGAACAATCACGATATTTGGGGGGAATAAGGAACAAAGAAAAAACAACCACACATAAATCAATCAAGAAATATTGCATGCATTTAGGATTTAATTTCACACAATATAGTGTCTATAGCAACTTCCTAAGATGAAAACAAACAAGAAAAATACTAAGTTCTTTCCCTAGTGGAGTCACCAAATCATTATCTAGGAAATAGGTCTTGAAACATTGATAGTACCTCGGGACTTGAAAACATCATTGGTAGTTTCCCTCACAATTGGTAGTTTGTTTACATCATTGACCCTTGATTGTTTGATTCTACCATTGTTTGACATCAACTCATTTATTCACACTTTCTAGATTGTACTATGTACCTTGGGGTCCATCTTCATTAGTGAAGGGTCCCCTCATGTATGTTAACAATTTTCATCAATGACTGGTAATTATATGGTTTCTACCATGCTCAACATCATCTCATTTATTCACATGATGTAGATTCTTATGATCACATAGTTGGGATTGAAGACCTTGGGCTAGGGGCATCCTCTTTCGATGCTACCTTCTCGAGTTGCATAAGATTGTATCACTGATTGATGAGTAATTCAAAGACTAGATTGCACTTCCATTTGTGCTAAGTGTCTTCTTGATGTATATTATGACATAGATCCACTTTGTATTTTCTCATGGATATGATATTCTATATGGTAGGGATCCACTGTGTACTTTTTTTGTGTCCATGGTTTTGCATTATATATACTTTATGGATTCACATTGTATTTTTTTGGTGACCGTGCTTATTGATATATTGGAGCATGTGTATACCCACCTTGGGGATGATTTATATTTGATTGGTTTATTTTTTCTTGCAAGTAATCCCTCGTTCCTTGATCTACATCACTCCTTAATCCACTCATCAAATGCCTATTTGTAATGTATTTTGGCCATCATTTCCTTTTCTAACCTCATACATTAGGGGAAATTTGTTGCACCTCTATTTGTAACCATAGGGCAAGATAGATGTAATGAAACAAAGTACACTATTGTATCGAGATGAATTTTCTCCTAGAATACTTGATTATCAAAAGTTCATTAGGTTGTTCTTTTTCTTAGTAAAAGAGTGGTCAGTTGTAAATTTCCCATAGATCAGATGCAATCGATTGTGTTTTCCCATTTAAAACCCATGGCCACCCCTTAAAGATTCAGAAAATATAAATTCATGAGAAAAGCTAAAAATCTTTAAGTTGGAAAAAGGAAAAATTTCACATGGTGCCACTCATGGATCACATGTGCATGGCATGCATTCCATGCAACCATTTATTCTCTCCTAAAGAATTTATAAGTAATGAATCCAAATCTAATGAGATGGGATGTATTTTCAATATTTATTATTCTATAAAATTGTAGTGGGAATTCTTGGTTGAGTTTGATACCATTTTTCAATGTTGGGAATCAACATTAGTGTGATCAGAGCTTAGGTGAGATTTATTAGCGATTCACTTGGATATCTTGTTGTGATAAAATTGTGGATCATGATTTTTTGACATAAGTGCACATGTTATTTGTGGCTACATGATCCTAAGTTGGTAATCCCTCCCAAAGAACAGTGGGGGAATATAGGTAAGAAAGAGCATGTGTTTTTTTTGTTTTCTAATGTTATAACATTTTTGTGAATTTTAAACATTATATTTTTTGGTTATGCATTGAAACTAAAAATCATTATTTATGACATATGTGTGTGGATAATATGATCATAAGGGATGGCACCAATCACTGCAAAGACATGGAGGATGAATAGTTAGAGGAGGAGGAAGGTGATGAGGACACTGCACAGAACCTATGTGAGGTGCGAAGGAATATTGATGGGATAAATATGGGTGTGCCCATGATGAGGGTGGACGATGTGACCTAGATATTACAAAACCATGTGGTTGGGGTACCATGTACCTTTGTTTGGATAGTGAGGCAAGTGACCAACACGATAGTGTGCTACCATGAGACAGACGTTCCTCGAGATGACTAGATGAGAGTACCCCTTTTTGTAGAATCTATGGATACATTTTATCTTTTTATATTGTATTTTTATGATAAATGTAGCTTCATAACAATATTGGTATAAAAAGAAGGCTATCCACAAGACTTTAGCGTAGAAGAACGACCGTGTAGAAATAAGAAATGGAGGAGCACAATAGAAGGATACTAATGGAGGAGAATAGAGGGATGTGAATGTTCCTACACAAGAGGAACTAGGAGGTGGAGATGTCCCAGACATAGAGATACCAGTTACTATAGTGTAGACAAAAACATTTCCCATGAAGAGAATTGTCTTGCAATCAGGAGGACAACACAAAAAGATGAAGGCGCACAAAGGTGTCCCTGAATTTACAATAATAGAAGATGTTGTTGAGTTAGTCATTAAGAAGGTATAGGACTACACAGTAGAGTCATGGAATGATGTAGAAAATAAGTGAGAGGAGATCATTAAGAATATTACATAGGTTAAGGAGACATTGGCACAACTTCAACTGAATACAACACAAAAGAAGGACCATGAACAACCATAGCAGAGTGTTCAGGAAACGATAGTTCCAGCATAGGAGATGGTCCATATTATAGTATCGGGGAGTGAAATTTTTTCTATCACTCAAGACATGTTGCATATGGACAAAGAGACAATGAAGAAGCAATTGAAGGACATTGATCACTTGGACTTGGTGTTGCAACGAAGGCATTTTATAAAATTTAAGTCAGCGTTGCATAGGAGATTTAATCAAGGGCATGTACAGTTGCGACAAATTTACAAATGGCTAAGGCACTAAGTGACACATTGAAGATAGAAATCAGCGAGGTGCAAGTTGAGAAGGAAGAAGCAAAAAAATGCATTGGTCGGATAAAGCAACGCGTAGAAGAAGTATTCAAGATAATCCCCAACAATGTGTAGGAAGGATAGAAGTTACCAACATAAGAGAAGGTGGAAAAAATCGCACAGGCCATGGAAAACTATAGAACCCATATCACAGAGGTGATGGCACTCCTACATCTAAGCATTCCTATAGAAGTTATATAAAAAGGAGTGCAGGAGGTGATAGACCATATGGAGAACATTGTGCAGAGCATCAAGGAAGTTTCATAGGTATACAATCGAAGCGTGCAATTATGGACAAGTCTACAGGAGGACGGAAAGTGGAAAAAGTTGGAACAAAAGGAAGAAGGAGTAAACATTATCACGTAGGATTTGAAACAAAATTAGAAGGCAATGACAATACAGGATAGGTTGAGGAGCACGCAAGATCTGAAAAATTGCAGGAATAATTGAAGAATGTACAAGTTGAGAAGCAGTTGAGGAAGACCCAGTTGGAGCCAATGCAGGAAGGGGCAGAGCAGATGTTGACAGAGATTGATGCATCCAAGGGTTATATGGAGAAGGTTGGAGTGTAAAGTAAAGAAATGTTGAAGAAAACATCACAGCGTAGACTGTGGAGTCTGTTGTAGAGAAGAGCGCACAGGTCAAAACCAGAATTGAAGAAATTTTAGGAAAACTCCATGAGTTGGAGAAGTCAGTGAAAGTTGAAATCATTGCCCGAGTGGCTTAGGAAGAGCCACATGTGAGTGTTTTGGGCTTGTTGGTGCAGGCTATTTTGGGTAATAGTACAACAATTAAGGAAGCAGTTGAGAAAGTGACCAAAAAAGGAGCACATGCTAGAATATAAGGAAAAGTGGTGCACCAGAAAGCAATAAAAGTAGCATGTCAGACAATAAGGAAAAGTAGCACGAGGAAGAGGAAAGTCAAAGGCAGAAATAAGGACAGCACGATGAGGAAACAGTTGGATCATGAACCAACCAGGCGCAGGAGGTTACAATGTGGAAAAACCTATTCCACTTAGGGTTAGGGTTTTGGTTATGGATGTAAAGGGTCTAACCCATTTTTTGGTATAAATATGTATTGTAAGATCTGAGGAGATAATGTTAATTTATGTCAAGATAGTTAGTCTTGGATGAGTTTTGAGTCACGGTTACTAGTCATTAGTTTTGGTTGAGAGCTGTGGAGCTAGTTTCGAAGATGAATCAGTCTTGGAGAGATATGAACTATATATGAGGGTAAGGTTGCAAGTTGTGTATCTTGGTGCGAATTTGTCAGCCTCACCATCACCAAACTTATTATGTGATGTGTGCAACACAATGAATTGATGAAGATGAATAAAGAATCATATAATTTCATATCTTTGTGGACGTATCCCAGGGGGGGTGAACCACGGTAAAATATTGTGTCATTGTGTGGAATGTCTCTTTTATGTGTTGAAATGGTTTATGATAAATGAATGAATCTAATAGTAGTAAAAGGAAGTGCACACTAGGTTAGTTCTAATAGTTACTACAGAATGAATGTTAATTAATGAATATGACTAGAGAATGGTAGATCTGATATATGTTGAAGTAGGAAAGAATGTTTGACATGCCCATGAGCACCATCCCTTCCATGACTATATACATTCGGGTCATGCAGTCACCCATAAGCCATCTCGGGTGAGACTTCATTGTGCACTTTGTGCTTAGTGTTTCCTTCTGGTCTTCATAAGGGATGATGGGTTGCAGGGTTTTGTTGGAAACCTAAAGTAGAACTTGGGTCAGCCCAAACATTCCAACAACAGGAGTTATGATCATTTTTCATTTTTGGCCTCAAACCCTAACTACATAAAGGAGTTGTATTGAAAAGTAAGTAATTCTGTTTGAAACCCTGGTTCTATCATTAGGATTTTATATCAAGATGTGTTTTAATGACGAAGATGATGTTCTTAGTATTTCATAATAAATTTTAAAAAATGAAGTTATTGCAGGGAAACGTGTGGAGATTTGGTGTAACATCACCAATTTTAATCCCTATGAACTAGAATGTAATTATGTAAATGTGACTTAGGCTAGTGAGATGATATGTTGAAAGGTCATAGTGCCTAGAAGTGTAATACTTCGAATGTATCAATAAAATACATCATTCATTGCAAGAAAGACAAGGAAAAGAGTTATAGGGGGCTATGATTCCATGAGAGAGGGGGTTGAGGGACTACTCCTTTTATTAATTATTTATTTACCCACATTTGTATTGGGGATGAATGAGGGGTGTTATTGGATAAATCGGTAGGTGCAGACACTAACTAATCTCCCTAGATCCACCTAGAT
>ML778358.1:508390-526689 GCA_009831015.1 Picea engelmannii
AGAGATTACAACCATGGCCTTGATGTCATAAGGTCCCTTCCAACTGTCCTTCGTTCCCCACACACTTCCACTCCATGAATTCTGAGAGCATAGATCTGATAATATTCACAATCTATCTTGACAAAATGGCTCATCTAGCCAAGCTAACAATCTCCAAAGCTCAATCCAATCCAAGCTAATCCCAAAATCTCCAAATCTAACCTTCTTAATGAGAGCTCCTCTCCTTTTATAAGTTGAAGAGGATAAGGTGAGGAGGTTAGGATGATCCCACTAAGTCATGAAAGCGAGTAAGATCCAAACCATTCAGATGCCACCTCACCATGGAAATTTCTCCTTCTAGAAGATTCGAGAAAACACTCGTTTTTCCCACGTGTAAGAATTATCGCACCCTACTTATAGTGCAACCTACGAACCTCTCACAACCCAGCTATGGTGCAGCCTGCAAGAATCAGGCATTCTCGCACCCTAGCTATAATGCAGCCTGTGAACTTCCTTTTTTATAGGGTTTTTACAAAGGAAAATGCAACTTCTTTTCTCAGAAAAAGTCCTTTTCCCTTCTCTCTTCAAGAACTCAGGCCACTAACCCCTTTGAAGGCAATAGGTAGGTTTACATCATTAACGGTCATAGGGATGATGAAAATAATGTGTAACAAGGGGGTGCGTGAGTCTCTTGGGGAGACCATGTTGTTCCTTGGGCGTCGTCGCTATTTAAATAATTCCTATGGGTTGTTTGGGGGGTTCATTGGTTCACTCATTCATTCGTTTTGGATCATTCATTTTGGGTTCATTCCTCATTCCTTATTGCTCATTTGTGTGTTGGGTATGGCATGGAAATGAATGGCTAGAGGTAGAGAGCCATTGTTAGATGGTTGTAAGGAATTATTGATTATTCCAGAAAAGAATAAATTCGTATGTGCATGAGAATGATGGAAGTTGTGAAAGAACTGTCCACAACTGAGAATCATTGGAGTTTCCATCATTGATATTCATGACCAGTAGCACTAAATCCCTGGAAAATAATTGGAAAATCCTGAGGGACTGCATTGTAGAGAAAAGGGTTCATTTCTTTAGGTTGTGCGGGCTGAAGGAGAAGAGAGCTGGTAAACTAGGATTGTTGTGTGGTTGGTAAAACTATCAAAGATTGATAGCTAATTGTTGTGTGGTTTAGAGTTATCCTAGGACCCGTCCTTACGGATTCATAACCCTATATTAGGGGTGACTTGATGTTCATATTTGGAACAATAATGTCTATGGTTGGGTGGATGTCTAACGTCTATAGTCAATTGGTGAATGTTTATTTGAAAAGATAAGTGTTCTCTATGTTTAATGTGTAATGTATATTCCATTTTGTATTTATGATCTTTGAAATGTGTTTATATTTTCATGCTTGTTGTTAATGTTGTGCATGGCATGGTGTTCACTTCTTTTACAGTTTAGCATGAATCTTGATTATTGCATGTGTTGTTATCATGCTTCTTGATTCTAATATTTGGTATCATAAATCGTAATTTCCCCAGGAAGGTGAATTTAGAGATACTCGGGTGGTCGATGGGTACGTTTCAGATCAGTATCCGAGAAAATCATTTTTGGTTTTCTCTTCTCAGTACATTACATAGTAGTATTCAAAACTATGACAATGCATTTTTTAAGTAGTATGGCTCAGCCTAGTGTCTAGGTACATTACATTTGGGGTATGGATGAATTTAAAATATGATGTGAAAAATGGTGGAATCCACTTCACTATAGAAAAAAGAAGGATCTTTCAGATGAAGAATATGAAAAAAAAAATTAGACAGGTGGTCTCATGTTGTGAAGAAGGATAAGAAGAGAACTAGGGATTTATTTTCATGTGTACACTTCTTATTATAGGTTCATGGATATATTCAGTAAGATATGGTGATTGTTTCTATTAACCTTAGTTTCAAACATACTTTCATCAATGTTAACTTGGCTAAAATATTACAAGTTCCCACAAATTATATTAAAATCACACGGGATGAGGATGAAAATGTTCAATTTTTTAAAGATTTGAAGATTACCATCGATAAATACATGTTGCATTCATATTTTTGTGCTATAGATATGGATATTGTGGATATTATTTTGAGATATTTGTGGATGGACTTAGATGGTACAATTAATATTAATGTGCAAAATAATTTTTTGAAGTTGTGGTGCAAGAAAAAGAAAATTACATTGCAAGATATTTATCTTATTAAATAGGAAGGGCTCAAGGAGGCATATGAAGAAGTACTTGCAAGAAAACAAATTGCAGTACCTCATGACATATCAAATGAAGAGTCCATGATCCAAATTATTTTGAGAACGACATGAAGGAAGAAATATAACAAAGATATAACAAGGAAATACACATAAATATTCCATTGAACACAGCAATACAACCAAACTCAGATTCTATTAATGATTGTTTGGAATACAAAAGAATGTAAAATGAAAAGTACACAAGCTAGTTAGAATGGTGGTAGCTTATCTCTAAAGAGATATCTGTCATCTATGTTCATTTACAAGAAGTTGATTACAAAGAGGCTCCAAAGGAATTTTTAACATAAACCATAAATGATAAAACCCTAAACATCCAAAACCCTAACCCCAGAAGATGAAACGCAAAAAGGTTTATGGGCCCCAATGGGAGTAGTTGATACGTCAACCTCTCAAGGGCACAACCTTTGCATATGATCTCCATTTGGGGGTGCCCGGTACCCCATAGAAAATTTCTAGTCGAGGAGTACACATTCCAAACAACCCAATACATCCAAAAAGAGATTTATTAGGCACTTCCAAGTCAAAAAAATGTCGTTTAGGGCCTCAAAACAACCTTAGAATTTTGGGACCCGAAAAATTGTAGAACAATTGCCAAGATGGAAACTGTAATCTAAGTTATTGGAATAGGTGGGAGGCCACTCATGTTCACCTGGATTAGTCCTCCCCCCTTAGGAAAACATGGTACCAATTGTGTCAATTTCCTCCATCATGTGGGGAAACTTCGGTTGAATTTGAATCCGAGTGAGCCACTTTGCCTCATGAAGAAACTACCCTTCTTTGATAACCCGATAGAGTTGGATGTTCTGTTGGTGGGTTCCCTTCATATTGGTATTCATAATATGATCAACTATCACATGTTCAATTAAGTCAGGATTGAGTTATATAGGGTCCAAGTGCTTGACCATGTCTGAAGTGTCCAGAAGAGGTGGAAAATATGGTCGAAGCAGTTCCACATTAAATATTGGGTGCAAGCCAAGGAAAGGAGGAATACTTAATTTGAAAGAATTCTCACCCACATACTTGGTGATGGTGTAAGTCCCATATCGAAGTGGGTGTAGCTTCTGATGGGGTCCCGTGAGGAACTCTTTCTACAAATTCAACCATACCTTATCTCCCACCTTAAACTTATGTGTACTTAATTCTAATCATGGCGTTACTTATAATTTGCATTGGATTTCTGCAAAATATCATGAACTTTTTTTTGGATGTGATGGATTATCTCAATAGAGCTATGGAGGGATCTGTTGTATCTATGTTGAACATAAGGAAGGATTTCATCCCAAGTGTGTGGATGTTTGGAATCATACATCCTTAGGATATGGAAAATCATCCTATTGACTACATTTCTTTATCCATCAGTCTGCGGGTGGAAGGAAGTTGATTTGGTCAGATTGGTGTCCATCATCAACCATAGGTTGGAAAAAAATGTGCTCAGGAACCTATTGTCATGATATGAGATAATGGTTTATGACATCCAAAAATGAACCCAAACATGTTCAAAGAATATCTTAGCGGTGGCCTTGGTTGTGATGTTGTTCTTGCAGGGTGTCAAAACAATTATCTTAGAGAATCGATCAACGACCATGAATACACAGTCATTCCCATGCTTGGTTGAAGGAAGAATGGACATGTAATCCATGGAGATGGACTCCCGAGGCCTATCTGGAGTAGAAAGAGAGGTGTATATGTTGATGCTAGTGGTAGCATCAGGCGTGTATTTCTGCACAGGTCTATGTATCTAGACGTGTGGAAATCGTCCAAAGCCTTCTACTCTTGAATTTACTTTAATTAAAGGAATTATTAAAGTAAATTTATTTTATTAATTAATTAATTAATTGAGTTATTTAAGGAAAGTGAAACCAAATTAATTAGCATGCTTCTAAATCTCAAGTGAAGTGAGAAGTAATCTCAACATGCAATCACTTTGGAGATATAACTCGTAGTTATAAAAGCAAGGCTAGGGTGAAGGATTTATACACTTGATACTTGAGATTCTTGAGAGTAGAGGATTCACTTTCGAGAGAGTCGGATCACAAAGGACCGTGATTCAATATCTTGGATAGGTGGAGAAGGACTTCCATCTAGAGATTAGGTCAAGGAGAAGAAAGAACAAAGGATCACGCAGGTCGGTTTCAGTCATAGGAATCCATAGGAGAGTGTCGTGTCATATGGAGCTTTCGGTATAGTTTTTATATACATGTATGTGAGTACCAGTGGAGACAAATGCATGTACATGGGTTCACAATAGGGACATGCATGTACATCTTGAAAATTATGCCAAATGTGGTTCATATAGCAGTTCAAGCTTTGCCAGGTTTTTCAATAGTTGTATTTATCTCAATGGGCCACTATCCCTATTACGGGAGCCCTAATTTTAGCATAATAAAATCATTCTCAACCTTTGTTGCTCTTCATGGTGCTTTCGGTCTAATAGGTTTCATGTTACATCAATTTGAACTTGCTCGATCTGTACAATTGCGACCTTATAATGCAATTGCATTCTCTACTCCAATTGTTGTCTTTGTTCCTTTATTTTTTATCTATCCATTGGGCCAATCCGGTTGGTTTTTCGCACCTAGTTTTGGTGTAGCAACTATTTTCCATTTTATCCTCTTCTTTCAAGGTTTTCATAATTGGACCTTGAATCCATTTCATATGATGGGAGTTGCTGGAGTATTGTGTGTTTCCCTTCTATGTGTTATTCATGGTGCTACCGTGGAAAATACTTTATTTGAAGATGGTGATGGTGCAAATATGTTATGTGCTTTTAACCTGACTCAAGATGAAGAGACTTATTCCATGGTCGGTTTTCCCTCAGGGGTTTTTCCAGGGGTATCTACCCAAAAATATTGGTGTTTATGGTTTCCTAGTTTATGCTTTCACTGCATGTTTAGTTGATTACTCAACTATTCTTTAATTCAATTAGGGATTTATTTGGAATTAACTGTCAAGTGTTGGGTAGGAGAAATTTCAACAGTATAGCCCATGTTTATTGACAACAGACTTGGAAATGGTACAGGCAGTGCAGGATTTAATGTACTTTTGAACATCTTGTCAAATATTCAACCAATAAAATTCTTTTACAGTACTGCCACTATTTTTTCTACACCAAAATGTCCCACTTCCCATCTGCAATGAACTTCCCAGATCAAATTTGCATGCTCACTTAAAGGAACACAGAGATGGCTCAGATGGCACAATAATCCATCCTAGAGATGAAAGTCTGGAACTATTTTTCCTACGCTCAATGTCTGATATGAAACAACAAAGTTAGAGTCATTTTTTGTACAATTGTGGCCACTTGGATGTCTCATTCCCATAAGAGTTACGAACCGTGGTTAGTGCCACAACCGAGGGTCATGTAACACAATATGCGACATGGTTAGTGTTTCTCTTCTTGTACTCGATGTTCAAGTGGAATTTTTGTAGCTATGTGGACCACTTCGGATGGTAGATATTCTGTAACTTTCCTTATGTCTGCATGAATTGCAGATACTTTTGATCAATGTGGATGATCGTTTCCTTCCCCAAAATGTAATGCTTCCACTATCTACATGCATGCACAATGGAGTATAGTTCTTTGTCATAGGTGGGGTATCTGCAAAAAACATAAGATAGTGTTTCACTTTGATAGGATATCGGATGCCCATGTTGAGTGCAAACTACACTGATAGCATAATCTGAAGCATTTGTCTCAATCTAAAATGGTTGTTGCAGGTCTGGTAGAATAAGGATTGGTGTTGAGCAGAGGCAAAATTTCAAATCTTTGAAAGCTTTCTATTGGGATGCATCCCACACAAATGTGGGCCTCCGCTCCACCCTTGGTAACCTGGCTTAGGTCCCAAGCAATATGAGAGAACCCCAACACAAACCTATGGTAGAATTTGGCAAGGTCCAAGAAGCTGGGGAGCTTGGTCATTGTATTCATGAACGGCCAATTGTGAATGACTCAGATCTTAGTTAGATCCACATAGACACCTTTCTCATCCACGATGTATCCAAAATATTGGATTATCTACATGACGAAGGAACACTTCTCCAAATTGGGATATAACTTGTGATGTTGCAGGGTGCCCAAGACCTGTTAAATATGCTTCAAATGTTCCTCCCATTTTTTGTTGAAGATGAGAATGTCATCCAGATATAGGACCAAAAAGGAGTTTGTGAATGGTCATAATATGTCATCCATCTTCCACATGAACGTGGTCAGGAAATTAGTCAATATGAAATACATGACCAACCACTCGAAGAGACCTTATTTATACTTGAAGGTTGTCTTCCATACATCAGTTTTCTCAATCATCACCTGGTGGAAGCCTGACTTCAAATCAATCTTACTGAAAAAATTGTCTCCCTTGAGTTGATCGAGAATATCATCAATCTGAGGGATTGGGTATCGGTTCTTGACTCTGATCTCGTGCAGGGTTCTGTAATCAATAAAAAGTACCCATGTCCTATCCTTATTTTGCACTAGAAAAATTGGGCTCCATCAAGGTGAGGAGCTTGGTCTGATGTGGCCCTTCAGAATTAACTCTTGGATATGGCATTTTATTTCTTCATTCTCCATAAAAGAACACGTGTACATAGAGTCGTTAGGTATAAGAGCATCGGGTGTCAAATAAATTCATTGTTTTACCTTGCAATGCATAAGCACCCTAATAGGCGAGGAAAATATGTCTTTGTGCTCTTCTACTCTCTTGTCCACCTAATGTTGTTGTGTAGAGATACCCCGTGAAGAGGTTTTTGCAGTTGCAGTGACCTTCCATTCACCTTCCAATCGAACCATAAAGAGGGAAAATATCCCGGTCTAAGAGACCACCTTTATGCAATGCTTCACAGAGATCAAAGAGATTGCAGTAGTTTGGAATGCCTCTGGTACCCTGTAGAGTTGATCTCCCAAAGTAATAATGAAACTATAGGGCCTAGATTCATAAACAACATGACACTTCCACATATATGGTTGTCCTAAAAAAATATCACAAATTTCAGGGGGGGAAACATCACACAATACCTCGCCTTTGAATGGTTTGATGTTGTAGTGTAGGAAACATTGTTGGCTAACACAAATGTCCCTTCCTTAGTTGATCCAACCAATGGTGTATGGTTGAGGATGTGGCATCATTTTCAGGTTCAAACTATTGAGAACCTCTATTAAGATTAGGTTCTTCTAGCTACCGTTGTCAATAATGAAATTAAGTGGGGTCCCCTTCACCCACATCTATGAGTGGAAGAGGCACTCCCCTTATTTAGGCTCTTATGGTTCCTCTGGCTGGAATTTTATGGTAGAAATGGTGACACTGGGTTCTGTGTCAATGATTTGTTTTCCCCTTTCTAGTTCTGAATCAGATTATGATTCATCATCTAACCCTAAGTCTTTCGTATCAGCCAAAAATGACTATTTGGAGCGACATTCATCATTATTGTTCCAAGGTATTTTGTGTAATTTACACCACTTTCCAGTGTCCTTCTTCGACTTCTTATTACTCTTCTTTGTTGGTGGCTTGGACTGGTTGTCCTAGGACTACCCATCCTTTCTCTATCCTTTTCCCTAGGAGTTAGGCCCACCCTTATCATACTTATGTTGTGATGGGAACCAAAATATCATTTATTCTTTTTCTTGAACTTATGCTCAATA
This sequence comes from Picea engelmannii, assembly GCA_009831015.1. Taxonomy (NCBI): domain Eukaryota; kingdom Viridiplantae; phylum Streptophyta; class Pinopsida; order Pinales; family Pinaceae; genus Picea; species Picea engelmannii. The sequence continues at coordinate 516,309 of ML778358.1, forward strand.
TTGAAAACATATTGGTAAGCAGATCCCATTGAAGAGATGTCCACGAACTCCATATTTATTTAGATGTACCTGTGTAGGCCATTGTGGTACATTGAAACCAGGTGCCACTGGGATTATTTAATACTAAGATTTGTGCACAAGGTATGAAATATGTTTGTGTACTATGGTATCGTCTAGTCTCTCTCATGATGCAAATTTTTCCATCTCATGTACTATTCATCATAGTTTCCAACGAGGTATTATTTCTCCTTGAGGGCATAAAAAAAATCCACCCAAGTGGGTCCTAGCTCAAAATTTTATTTGAAGAATATCAGATAAAGCTGGAGGAAGAGAGTTTCATCTATATTATTCTTTCTAAGCTAGGTAGTGCATATTTTGTCTTTGTATCTACCTTTTATTCCATGAGAGAGGCTCTAGGGAAAGCTTATCAAAAACCCACTCTCGAGTCCTTTTGTGATTCTTTGATTAGAGATCAAGATAAGCTTGTACAAATTGGATTGATCAGCACCGTAGGTACCTCCAACAAATCCTTATTCACCCAGCATAAAGATAAACCCAAGAATCCCAAGAAGCAACATCCTCGCCACAACAAAAAGAAACATAAGGGTCCCAAACCCACTTAGATAGCTTCAACTCCTAATGGTGACAAAGGAGCAAAATCTAAAAATAAGAATACTAATAGACATTGCAAATTTTGTGATAAATATGTTCATGACGAGTCCAAATGTTTCAAGAAGATGGTAGCTTTAGAAGAAGAGATGAAGAATCACAACATCAATATTAATTCTAATTCTTCTTCTTCTTCTCATGGACATGCACTTTTTTCTTTTAGTTTCTCCTTCAATGCAACTTCTACTCCTCCTTCTAATGAGTGGCTTATTTATTCTGGAGTATCTTATCATATGGATAAGGATTAAGCCATATTTTCTGCTCTAAATGAATGTAACACCAAGAAAATATTTTTTGGTGATGATAGATCTCTTAGTGTTGTAGGATCTGGAATAGTTCAAGTGGATAATGGTCATTTTAATGATGTATTATGTGTTCCAAGTCTTTCTTGTAACTTTTTATCAGTATATCAAATCACTCATTCAGGTGAATCTAAAACCGTAGATTTTTCACCTCACTAAGTTGTAATCAAGGATCTCAAATATCCTAAGCAGGTTCTTACAAATGAAATTGTTGATGATATTACCAGGTTGTACAAGTTTGACAACTTTGGGTCATCATATTTTCCATCAGTTTTTGCTTCTCATAACGATGACTTAAGTAAACTTTGGCATGAGTGGTTTGTTCATCTAAACTATCACTCATTGCAACAACTATGTAATCAATATATGGTGAATGGTCTACCTCTTGTTTCATGTAGAGATGGTGTTTGTGTCGGTTGTGTTCTCGAAAAAAATCATCGGGATAGTTTTGACAAATGTGCCTCTTGGCATGCTTTGAGACCTTTGTAGCTTGTTCATAATGACTTGTGTGGTCCACTTTCTTCTCCTTCTTATTCTGGGTGCAAGTATTTTTTAACTTTCATTGATGACTTTTCCATATGTACTTGGGTTTACTTCTTAAAACTTAAGAGCGAAGTTTTTGACAAGTTTCTGGCCTACAAGGCCCTTGTAGAAAAGAAATTTGGACATCAAATTCAAAGGTTAAGAACAAATAATGGAGTTGAATATGTGAACAATAATTTTATAAGTTACTGCACTACAAAGGGCATCCAAATGCAACACACTATTCCATATACACCACAATAAAATGGTGTTGATGAGAGAAAGAACTGCACATTAGAAGAAATGGCTAATTGTATGATCCAATCTAAGGTATTAAGTCTAAAGTATTGGGTGGAAGCCATCAACTGTGAAAATTACATAGTAAAGCACACTCCCACAAAGGATCTTAAAAATATAACACAGAAATAATCTTGGAATAAAATTAAATCAGATGTAAGTCACTTCCATGTATTTGGAAGTATAGCATGGGCTCACATTCCTGATGAGAAAAGGAAAGCATTGCATCCTAAACTGAGAAGTGTATATTTGTTGGTTATTCTGAAGATTTCAAATGTTGTAGACTTCTTCAACCACATTGTAATGAAATTATGATTAGAAGAGATGTTAAATTTTATGAAAATCTCTTGGCCTATGAGCCTAATTCAGCGATTGTGCCTTCTTCATCCTGTGATCCATCTCCAACGTTTGTGCCTTCTTTTGTTCCTATTTTGGTTTATTATTCAGATGATGACAGTGACGATGAAAATCCACCTCTCCCTTCTCACTTTCCTCCAGATGAATCCTTTGAAATTGAACCAGCACCAGCTCCATTGCTTCCTAGATGGGTATGTTCAACACAAGAAGTAGTTGGTGATCTTCTCGGCAATCCTTCAGATCATCGTCAGACACGTTCATAGTTCCAGTGAGCCTCTTCTCTTTTGGCTCAAGTTTCAGAGACTCGTGATCCAGAGACATTTGCAGAAGCTTCAGGTCATCCAGATTGGGATACAACAATGAATGAATAGTATTGTTCTTTAATGGAAAACGATACTTGGGATCTTGTACCTCTTCCAAAAGGAAGAAAACTTGTCATATGTAAATGGGTCTACAGAACTAATTATGCATCATATGGAAGTGTTGAAAGACACAAGGCTTGGTTAGTTGCCAAAGGATTTTCCCAAGTTGAAAGAATTGACTATAATGAAACATTTTCCCCTATAGCCAAAATGAATTCCATCCACCTTGTTCTTGCCCTTGCTTCCTCACATAAATGGGAGGTCCATTAGATGGATGTTAAATATTCCTTCTTGCATGGGGATTTGCAAGAATAAATACATGGAACAACCTCCTGGCTATGTATAGAATGACTCTAGCCTTGTTTTTCGCCTTAAGAAATCTCTTTATGGTCTTAAGCAAGCTCCCCGAGCTTGGTATGCCAAAATTGAAAACTTTTTTATTGACACCGAATTTTCTAGATGCCATTTTGATCCTAATGTCTATACCAAGAAAGTAGGAATCCATCTCATAATCCTTTTCCTTTATGTTGATGACCTTATCCTTATTGGTAGTAACTCAAAAATTTTAAACCATGTGAAAACCAACCTTAAGAAGAAATTTGAAATGGCAGACTTAGGATTTTTGCATTATTTCCTTGGCCTCCAAGTTTTGCAAACCAATGAAGGAATTCTTCTTTCCCGGTATAAGTATGCTTGTGACCTTCTTCGTCGCTTTCACATGGAAGATTGTTAACCAACCCCTTATCCCTTCCAGTCTGGAGTCAAGATTGTTGCCACCTATACTTCTCCCGAAGTTGATGCCACCTTGTACTTTCAGTTAGTTGGTATCCTCTTATACTTGACTCATACCCATCCTGATCTTTCCTTTGTTTTTGGTCTTGTTGCCCGGTATATGCAAACACCCCATGAAAGTCATTGGAAAGAAGCTAAAAGGATACTTCGGTATGTTCGAGCTATAGTTCAATTCAAGATACATTAAATTTCGGGGGGGATTCCTTTATTGGTTGGTTTCACTAATCAGATTGGGTCAGCAACCCTAATGATCGGAAGTCTACTGCAAGTTATGTTTTCAACCTTGGTTCAGGACCTGTCGCTTGGGCCTGTAAAAAACAATAGCCTATTGCAATTTGTTCAGCAAAAGTAGAGTATTGAGCAATGATAAATGCAAGTTAGGAAGCCTTATGGACTTGAAATATCCTTTCATAGTTTGGATTCCATCAACAACATCCGACCAGCCTTTGGTGCGACAATCAGAGTGCCATCAAGCTCGCAAAATACCCAGTTCAAAATCAACGCAACAAACACATTGAGCTAAACATTAACTTCATTAGAAAGCTCATTCATGATCAAGTTATTGAAGTGCTCTTTTTCCCTACAGAAGATCAAGTTGCAGACATTTTCACAAAGTCTCTTATAGAAGCGAAATTTTCTAAACTTCGATCTATGTTAGGAGTTCAGGAAGTTGTCATTAAGGGAGGATAGGCTCCAGTGCCTCCTTCCTTCTCTTATTGTGTCACTATTGTAAATCCTTCAATCCTATCCAAAGTTGTTCTTAAGGGGGGATGTTAGGATATTTAGACACTTAGGAGTTAGTTAAGATCTACTTAGTCTAATGTGTTGATTAGGTAAAAGTGTGTTTCTTAGTGTGTTTCTTTAGTATGCATTAATATGCATTTGTAGTTAGGAAATATGATGGTCACGATATGTTCCCGACATAGAGTGATCTGATGGTTCATATTCTCTTTGATCTTAACGACTACATTGATCTGTGACTTAACACGTGATTGGTCCATGATCTCTATTTAAGGAGCATGGAGGGTCATTTGTCAATGATCTATTGTGAGAAACTCTCTTGTAAAATATCTTTGTAATATTTTTCTTTTGCATTAATAAAATGGTCCAAGTAGTTGCGTTGGTTGGGGCCGTGGCTTTTTCCTCGTAGGGGTTTTACCACATCAAAACATCAGTGTGATGATCCTTGATCTGGTTGTGTGAGTGGTTATTGAAGGTGTTATTCCTCTATTGGAATACTTATGTTGTCAAATAAAAAATTGCAGACTCAATCTTGACATGTTTCTCATAGTAAGTCTCCCACCAATCTCTGACATGGGGAAGATCCTTAAGGAGCATGATGGTGATTTTTTCACTTTTAGAAAAAATTTGGACAGAGAATTAACCCTTTTTCATACTTAACCATTTTTCCAAAGTTCCAACGTCTATCTAGCCTTGAAATAAAGGAATATCAAATTTAACTTGTACCTTGAATGATGTTTCTCCTCCGAAGTGACTGCTAGTTGAAGGTTCCTTCATTGATGTTGGCATCCGTCGAAGGATCTGGGTGAAATTATCCATCATCTTGTTCCTCTATCGCATGAGGGATTCCTTGAGCAACCATTTGATAGGATATCTTGCCCCATCATCCCTATTTGCTTTTTCCATGGGATGTTGCTTGGGCAAGTGAGAGTGGTTGTCCTCAAGAGAAACAATATTGATACCCAACTCTCTATACCCTAACCTCATCAGGGACATGCACTAAGATTGACAAGGAGAAGACTGCTTTGATACCACTAATCCATATTACTTTAAGAATGAAATGAAGGAAGAAATATAATAGAGATATAATAAGGAAATACATAGAGATATTGCATAGAACATTCTAATATTGTAAAACTCATATTCTCTTAATGATTGTCTGGAATACAAAAGACTGTAAAACGCAAAGCACACAAGCTAGATAGAATGGTGGTAGCTTATCTCTGAAGAGAGATGTGTCGTCTATGCTCATTCGCAAGACATTGATTGAAAAGAGGCTCCAAAATCCTTTTTAACATAAAGCATAAATGAGAAAACCCTAAACATCCAAAACCCTAACCCTGGAAGATGAAACGCCAAAATAATTGTGGGCCCTTATGGGGGTAGTTGATACATCAACTTCCCGAGGGCGCAACTTTTGCATATGATCTATGTTTGGGGTGCTCGGTACCCCATCAGAAAGTTATAGCCAAGGAGTACACATTCTAAATGGCCCAAAACATCCCAATAGGGATCTATAAGGTGATTCCAAGTCAAAAATATGTCATTTAGGTCCTCAAAATGGCCCTGGAAGTTTGGGACCTAAAAAACTGTACAAAAACTTCCAAGATGGAAACTATAATTTGAGCTAGTGGAATAGGTGGGCAGCCACCGATGTCCACCTAGATCATTTGTACCCCCTTAGGAATAAATCATCTCCATTGAATCAAGTTCCTTCATTAGATGGGGAAACTTTTGTTGAATCTAACTCCTAGTGAGCCACTTCCCTGATGAAGAAAAATTATTTCTTTGACAACCCAATAGAGGTGGATGTTCTGCTGGCAGGTGCCCTTCATTATGGTGTCCATGATTCAATCAATTTTTTCCTTTTCAATGCAGTCAAGATTGAGGTTTGTATTGGCCAAGTGCTTGGTCGCATCCGAAGTGTCGAGGAGAGGTCAAAATTATGGTCAAAGCAATTCCACATTAAATACCAAGTGCACGCCAAGGAAAGGAGGAATACTTAATTCAAAAGAATTATCACCCATAGCCTTGGTGATGTTGTAAGGACCGTATCATATTTGGCATAGCTTCCGATGGGTTCTTGTGAAGCTCTCTTTCAACAAATGCATCCATGCCTTATATCCCACCTAAAACTTGTGTGGCACCCGATGTTGATCGTGACGATGCTTTTACTTGGCATTAGCTTTCTACAAAATATCATGAACTTGTTGTTGGATGTGTTGGATTCACTCAAAAAATTTGGCTGCTCGATTATCCTCAGTATGAGCATGGGATGAATCTTCTTGTGTAGCTGCAATGGGCATAGCTACGTCAATGGGGGGCAATGGTTGATACCCCAAGCAAACCAAAAAAAGGATGTGGCCAATAGATTTTTGGAGGGATATATTGTAGCTATGTTGAAAATAAGGAAGGATTTAATCCCATGTGCATGGATGTTTGGAATTGTACATCCTCAAAATATGGAAAATCATCCCATTTACTACCTCTGTTTTTCCATCAGTTTGTGAGTGGAAGGAATTTGATTTGGTCAGGTTGTTTTCCATCATCGACCATAGGCAGGACCATAAAGTGCTCAGGAATCTACTGTCTCGATCTGAGATAATGGTTCCTGGGAACCCAAAATGAACCCAAGCATGTTCAAAGAAGAGATTGGTGGTGGCCTTGGTTGTGATCCTCTTCTTGTAGCGTGCCAAAAAATCCATATTAGAGAATCAATCAATGACTATGAATACATAGTCTTTCCAATGCTTGGTTGAAGGCAGACCAAATATGTAATACATCGATATGGACTCCCAAGGCCTATATAGAGTACGAAGAGGGGTGTATAGCCCATGTTTCTTGATGGGGGTATTGGAAATGGTACATATAGTTAAGGATATGATGTATTTGTAGACATCTTGTTGAAGCTTTGACCAATAAAAATGTTTTTTCACTACTGCCACTATTTTTTCTACACCAAAATTTCCTACTTCCCAACTGTAATGAGCTTCCAATATTAGCTTTCCATGCTCGCTCAAAGGAACATATATATGGCTCAGATGGCATAGCAATATATCCTAGAGATGAAATTCTAGAACTATTTTTCATACGCTCAATGTCTAAGAGGAAGAAAAAAAGTTAGAGTCATTATTGTATAATTGTGGTCACCCAGACATCTCATGCCCATAGGAGTTAAGAACTGTGGTTAGTGACACAATCAAGGGTCAACTAACGAAATATGCGACGCGGTTGTGTTTCCCTTCTTGTACTTGATGTTCAACTGGAATCGTTGTAGGTACATGGACCACTTATGATGGCGATCATTATGTAACTTTCCCTGTGTCTACATGAATTGAAAATTCCTATGATCAGTGTGGATGATCGTTTCCTTCCACAAAATGTAATGCTTCTACTATCGACATGCCTACACAATGGAGTACATCTCTTTGTCATAGGTGGGGTATATGTGAACATCATCAGATAATGTTTCACTTTGATAGGATACCTGATGCCCATGTTGAGTGAGGAATAAACCGATAGCATAATCTAAAGCATCTATCTCAATCTCAAATGGTTGTTGTAGGTCTAGCAGAATAAGGAATGGTGTTGAGTAGAGGAGAAATTTGAAATCCTTGAATACTTTCTCTTGGGATGCATCCCATAAAATCTTGACCTTTAATCCACCCTTGGTCACCTAGCTTAGGTCCCAAGCGATATGAGATAACCCCAACACAAACCTATGGTAAAATTTGGCAAGTCCCAAGAAGTTGTGGAGCTCGGTCATTGTCTTCGGGGTCGACCAATCGCGGATGACTTGGATATTGGCTGGATCCACATGGATACCCTGCTCATCCATGAGGTATCCCAAATATTGGATTCTATGCATATTGAAGGAACAATTCTCGAAATTGGCATATAAATTTTGTTTTCACAGGGTTCCCAAGACCTATTGAATATGCTTCAAATTTTCCTCCCGAGTTTTTCTAAAGATGAAGATTTCATCTAGATATACAACCACAAAGGAGTTTGTGAATGGTCACAATATGGCATACATCATCTGCATGAACATGGTCGGGGAATTAGTCAAGCCAAAAGGCATGACCAACCACTCGAAGAGACCTTCTTTAGAATTTAAGGTTGTCTTCCATACGTCATTTTTCTCAATTGACACTTGGTGGCAGCCTAACTTCAGATCAATATTACTGAAAAACTTGGCTCCCTCGAGCTAGTCAAGAATATAATCAATCTGGTGGATTGTGTATCGATTCTTGACTGTGATATTTTTTAGGTCTTTGTAATCGATACAAAATTTCCATGTCCCTTCCTTATTTTGTACCAAAACAATTGGGCTCCCAAGAGGTGAGCAGCTTTGTCTGATGTGGTTGTTCAAAATTATCTCTTGGATCTAGCGTTTGATTTCTTCATTCTCCATAACAGAATGCATGTACATTGGGTCGTTACATAGAGGATAAATCGGTGTCAAATAAAATTAGTGCTCTACCTGACAGTGCATAAGCACCCCAATAGGCGAGGAAAATATTTATTTGTGCTCTTGTACTATCTTGTCCACCTATTATTGTTGTGTAGAGAGAGCCCACATAGAGGTTTTGGAAATTGAAGTGACCTTCCATCACCCTCCGACCGAATCATAAAGAGGATAAATATACCAATATGAGAGACCACCTTTCTGCACTACTTTGTGGAGATCAAAGAGACCGTCGTAGTTGGGACTGGCTTTGGTACCATGTAGAGATGATATCCCAAAGTAATAATGAAACTGTGGGGCCTAGATTCATAAAAGGATGACGCTTCCACATATATGGTTTTCCTAAAAAAAATCACAAACTTCAAAGGGGAAACATCACACAATACCTCATATCTAAAGGGTTTGATGTTGTAGTGCAGGAGTTATTGTTTGTTGACATAGATGCCATGTCCCTCATTGAGCCAACCGATGGTGTATGGTTGAGGATGAAACATCATTTCCAGGTTCAACCTATTGATGACCATTGTTGAGATTAGGTTCTTCTCGTTACCATTGTCAACAATGAAATGGAGTGGGGTCCCCTTCACCCACATCTATGAGTGGAAGAGTCATTCTCCTTCTTCAAGCGCCTCTAGTTCCTTTGGCTGGACGTTTTTGGTAGCGATGGTGACACTCAGTTCTACATCAGTAATCTATTTTCCCATTTCTAGTTCTGAATCATAGTCTGAGTCAGTATCCCAACCCGAGGCTTTCTTCTCAGATAACAATAATTGTTTGGAGTGACAATAATAAGTTTGGAGCAAAATTAATCATTATTCTTCCAAGGGATTTTGTGGAAGTCGCACCACTTTCTAGTGTCCTTGTTCGACTTCCCATTACCCTTTGTTGGTGGCTTGGACTGGTTGTCTTGGGACTAGCCATCCTTGCTCTGTCATTTTGTTGGAGATACTTCCCACACCTAGGATTTATTTTTCCTAAAGTTTTCCCTATGTTTATTAGTCATTATTAAGTCTCTTATAGTTTATGGAGAATATTCCTCTAGGAGAATATTCTCTTCAGTTCACACTTCAGTTTGATCAGTTGAGTGGAGTCTAGATGCCACATTGGGATTATCACCATGCAACATTTGGATCATCACCAAATAATTTGCATTTTCCTTGGGATCATCATCAGACTATCGCATTACTAGTGATTATGTGATCCTCTCCTCACTTCACTTTGTTTCATTCAGTTAACTGAAGACTGAGAAACTAGTTAACTCATACTAGGTGGCAATTCACTCCCGTAACTGCCTGAGAGACTAGAATAGGTGGCAATTTACTCTTGTAACTTTTGGTGTGTGTCCAGATCACTCTATCTCACCACTATGGCACATTGGCTTCTCCTCTAGTGCGCATTAGTTGAGTTATATAGAGTATATCGTGTGTAAATTATCATTCATTCATTTGGTTAATGAGAATTCTTCCATTCTTTCTCTCCTGCTTCTATTTTATCATATTTTCTCTACAAATTGTGTATGTCATTTGCTATCTAGATCTATTATGTGAAGGTTCAACACATTTACATGGTATCAGAGCCAACAGAATGCTAGGGAAAAGACACACCAAATTATTTTTGCAGGTACTGAAGATTGTAGACAGCGGAAAAATGGAATTTCCAAAAGAATTCATTCTTACACAGTACAATTTTTTTGCATGGAAGGAAAAGATGACAATTCATCTTTGAGGAAGAGGATTATATAGGCTAACCATGAACACAGAAACCGAACCAACATCACCCATAGAAAAATTCAAGTATTTAAATCGAATGGATGAAGCGTTTGGAACTATTTGAAGTCTCATTTCTCCTGAACTCCTCTTTCACATATCCTT
>ML778358.1:535599-561596 GCA_009831015.1 Picea engelmannii
GGGGTTCCCATGATTTTTTCCCTCTTTCCTGGTTGGTTTCAGTGTATATTTTGTATGTGGGTACCTAACATGGCCTCGTTGTCGGGACCCATTCTTTATTTTCACCATAGTGATGTTCAGGGGGGGTGTTGGAGATACTTCACACACACCTAGGATTTATTTTTCCTAAGGTTTTACCTATGTTTATTAGTCATTATTCAGTCTCCTATAGTTTAGGGAGAATATTCCTCTAGGATAATATTCTCTTCAGTTCACACTTCAGTTTGATCAGTTGAGTGGATTCTAGATGCCACATTAGGATTACCACCATGAAGCATTGGGATCATAACTAGCTAATGCACATTGTCCTAGGGATCATCACCAGACTAGCGCATTACTCATGATTCCCTGATCTCCTCCTCACTTCACTATGTTTCAGTCAATTAATTGAAGGTCGAGAGACTAGTTAACTCAGACTAGGTGGCATTTCACTCCCGTAACTTCCTGAGAGACTAGACTAGGTAGAAGTTTACTCTTGTAACTGTTGGTGTGTGTCCAGATCACTCTACACCACTAGTATGGCACATTGGCTTCTCCTCCAGTGCACATTAGTTGATTTATACGGAGTATATCATGTGTAAATTATCATTCATTCATTTGGTTAAAGTGAATCCTTCCATTCTTTCTCTCTCGCTTCTCTTTTCTCATATTTTCTCTACAAATTGTGTATGTCATTTGCTATCCAGATCTATTGTGTGCAGGTTCAACACATTTACACATTTTCCATGGGATTTAGGACCACTCTTACTGAGCTTCTACTGCAATGGGTTTGTAGAACTGAAATATCACTTATTCTTTTGCTTGAACTTCTGCTCGATATTGAAAACATATCGGTAAGATGCTCCCAGTGAGGAGATGTCCAAGAACTCCATATCTATTTGGATGTATCTATGTAGGCCATTGTGTTAGTTTAAAACCAGGTGCTACTCAGAGTCTTTAATACCAATATTTTTGCAAAATATATGGAAGATGTTTGTGTACTCAGGCACCATTTGGTCTCTCTCCTAACACAGAGTTGTCCATCTCGTGTACTGGTCATCATGGTTTCCAACATTGTAGTATTTCTCCTTGAGGGAATCAACAAAATTCACCCAAGTGGGTCCTGGCCCAAAAATTGTAGACTCATCCTTGGCATGTTGCTCATAGGAAGTCTCCCACCAATATTTGATATGGGGAAGGGCCTTATGGAGCGCGAAGGTGATTTTTTCACTGTTGGAAAACTTTTGGATAGAGAAATAACCTCTGGTAGACTTAACCATTTTTCCAAAGCGTTGACATCTATATGACCTTCAAATAAAGGAATATCAAAGTTAACATGTACCTTAAATGGCGTCACTCCTCCAAAGGGACTATTGGTTGAAGGTGCCTTTGTTGTTGTTGGTAGTTGTCGAAGGATTTGGGAAACATTATCCATCATCCCATTCCTCTGTCGCACGAGGGCTTCCTCGAGAAATAGTTTGATGGGATCTCCTGCTCCATTGTCCCTATTTTCTTCCACCATGGGAGGTTTATTGGGAGGGTGAGAGCGGTTTTCCTCAAGAGAACAAGCTTGAGACCCAACTCTCTATACCCTGACCTCATCGAGGACATGCACTAAGAATGAAAAGGAGTAGAATGCTCTAATAACATTGATCCGTATTATTTTGAGAACGACATGAAGGAAGAAATATAAAACAGAAATAACAAGGAAATACACAGAGATATTGCATGGAACATAGTAATACAGTAAAACTCAAATTCTATCAATGATTGTTTGGAATACAAAAGACTGCAAAATGAAAAACACACAAGCTAGCTAGAATGGTGGTAGCTTATCTTTGAAGAGAGATGTGTTGGCTACACTTATTCGCAAGAAGCTAATTACAAAGAGGCTACAAAGGCCATTTTAACATAAATCATAAATGAGAAAACACTAAACATTCAAAACCCTAACCTTGGAAGATGAAACGTCAAACATTTGTGGGCCCCGATGGGGGTAGTTGATACATCAACTTCACGAGGGCACAAATTTTCCATACAATCTCCATTTTGGGTGCTCGGTGCCCCATCAGAAAGGTCTCACTGAGGAGTGCACATTTCAAACGGCCCAATACATCTGGTACCGAAAGTTTGGGACCCTAAAAACTATAGAAAAACTACCAAGATGGAAACTATAATTTGAGCTAGTGGAATAGGTGGGCAGCCACCAATGTCCACCAGAATCAGTCTAGGGTTGAATCAGAAGAAGGTCCTATAGAATAACTTGAATAAAAACCAAAGGAAGGGAATAAATAGCAAGACGAAGCTAAGGAACCACATGTTGAAGAGTCAAAGAAATAATTTAAATCAATAGTTAAGGTGGATGTATATCACCACCCCCACAACTCGAAGAATCAACAATCATCTAGGTTAGGGAATGAGTGTCAACAAACTTACTACATATCAACATGGAACTAGAGAGGAAACTATTATGGAGGAACATGGAGGACTAAAAGAAATGCATGGATATGTTAGAGTAGCATGACAAAGACATGGATTCTAAGAATAAACTATAATCAAGATCAAAGAAAAGCCACAATTGGACCCTGTGTCCACATTTCACTAGGATTGGTGGATGCTCATGCATGGTACTAGTTGATTAAATTTCTTAGTAGGTCATATTATATGGCTTCTTCCCATGTTTCGAGGATGAAACATGTCAAGGGGGATGGAATGTAATGTATGTATGGAGGATAATATGGGGTACATAAGGGGATCATGAATGTAATGTGGCCATAATAATGGAATAAACCTATGTAATTAAAAGGAAAGAATATAACGATAAGGGGTAGTTGGCATAAGACCCCTAGGAAGACTCATGAGAATGTATAAACAAACAAGTATCATTGTATTGGATATGTGTTGAATTTTATTGTCTTCCAGCAAGCATCGATTGTGGAGTGATTCCTTCCATAATGAGTATTTGATGGTGTTACCCTACCTTAAGGGTTTTTATATTTATATTCTTGGTGTTGTTCATGGTGAATGTCTTATTATCTTTGATGTTCAAGGGTTATTTATGAATTTAAGGGTTATATTATCTTTTGTATCTTTGAAGTTTTACTACACTGGAACTTATGGGAGGTTATCAACTAAATTAATGTGAAAAGACATATTTTCGCTACCAGAGATGATGTACACTTATAGGACATGTGAGGATTGCAATTCATATGTCCCATACTTAATTGATAAATATTTTGACTTCAATAGATTGTGGAACTGCACCTTTTGGATGGTAAATCCAAGATCATTGGTATAAAAGGATGTGCGTTCTTCAAAATTCCAACTCAATGATGATAGGCCAGTTGTGCAATACAAAACCTCTCTTTGGGATGAAAATTGGTCACCTCCTATTAATATGTGGCATTCTTTGCTTGATGGAAACACAAACTTACCAATGGGGTAGTCTTAATTGTTAAATCTAAAGCTAACAAGATCTTCCGATATGGATAAAATAAAAAAGAGATTAGAAACATATATTTTATTCTGGAAAAAAGGGATTGATAAGGGAGGGGGAAAATATTGGCATCCCAAGATAACGTAGTAAGAGACTATATATAAATCTTTGAACACTCCCTTTCAGAGCATTGAGCACTCAACAACTAATTTATAGCCATGCATAATGCAGAAAATAAGAAATAATGCTCCTATAAAATCCTCACATGAGTTTATGGAAACATATTTAAAGGAAAATGTCCCTACAGTTGAGGATTTCTATGTTGGACCTCTATGTAACAAGCCTAGATATTCATCCTCTCTAAAGGATGATATTGTAAAGGGGTAAATGCTCCTAGTAAAATCACTAGATCAAGATTGTGCTATATGGTTGGATAGGGAAAAGGGAAGTGTTTATCAAGATCCATATGCTAGTATTAAGTCTTACAAAGTAGAGGTTCAGTAGTGGAAGCCAGCTTGAACATCAAAGGTTAACAAAGAAACACATAAAAATCATTTGAATAAAAAACAATCTAAATTTTTCCCATGGGTTAATTTTCCATGGTTTTTTTTCCTAAAAACAAGTCGTCAATTTCCATTTTATTCACCCAAATTTTATAGCATAAAAGAATTTTACTCTAAAACTCGTCAAAATTTTCTAGAAAGTATATAAACTCCTTAGAAATTTTAATATCTTTACAAAAATATCACCAAACATTTTATGGTTGCCATTTTAAGAATTAGTTAGATTCGTTATCGTTTCTACACTTTAAGATAAGTATGGATTCTTAAAATTTTCCCTAACCAAGGGCCAAATGGACAGGAGAGAAAATAAAAATAATTGAGAAGGACCTTGCAATAATTAAGGCACAACAAGATCAAATAGAGCATAACCTAGAGAGTGGGAGTGATATTGATGAATGCGACTTTATTTGAGTGATGATGCCTTAAATGTTTATTAAAAAGTACAACTCTAGAACACAATGATTCTTGATATATTTAGCAATGGATATTATAGTGATATTATGAATGCACATATAAAAATAATATGTTACAATTTACATGAATCTTGGATTTAGATATTGTATAAACAATAGGAAAAAAATTCAAAATATTGAAATCTAAATACACATTGTAGCAATTAGATATTGACATATTTGGAATCAAAATTCACACATTAATATTGAAATCTAAATACAGATTGTAGCAATTAGATATTGATACTTTTGGAATTGGAATTCACACATTTGAAATTAGTATTTCAAAATTCACATTTTTGGAATTGCAAATCATAGATTATAAATTATTTGAAATTAGCATTTTTAGAATTGAAAATCACACTTTTCAAAACCAATTTCCACTTTAAAAAGACTTATATTAACACTTTCATAATCAAAATTCATTAATCCAAATTAATTTTACTTAATTAATCCAAATTCAATAAAAAAGAGATATATATATAATTACTACTATAACTAACCTAATATAGATAACTTATGTCTTAAATATTTTATCAAATATTTTTGTGAGAAAAATATTATATTTACAAATATAAATCTTTAATCAAATTAAGGTCGAATAAATTCAATTTAAAATATAATGGTTAAGAACATGTGTTTCCTCTTAAGAGGTTACAAGTTCAAATCTAGAGGGGGCTAGGGTATGTATACCTTCGTAGACTTTACCAGCTACCTCTCAAAAGAGGGGGGTAGGGTATGTATACCTCCGTAGACTTTACCAGTCAAATCACTAGGTAGAGGAGGATCCCTTGTCCCACAAACAAAGGGATTTCATATACCAATTTAGTGTAGCTTGACTGTGACCTTAAAAATAGATTATTATTATTATTAATGTGGAACACAAATTTTATATGATATTGAATATGTAAACAATTGAGATATGGTGATCACTAACAACCAATAAACTCGAAATCTCTTTATAATGTTTGAAATTTTATGATTACCAATTCTATTTACAAATCGGTTTTGACTTGAATTTAAATAAGTAAAGAATTGAGATATGATGAATCATAAGCCACCAACGAACTCCTATCTAAATCTCTTTATAAACTTTGGAATGTTGTGAGTATTAAATTTTATTTACAGATTTTGTTGTGGATAATCCTTTATTATAGAAAAGAAAAAATATATATCATTAAACTTTGGAATTTTGTGATTATTAAATTTTATTTACAGATTTTGTTGTGGATAAACCTTTATTATAGAAAAGAAAAAATATATATCATTGGTTAAGTAT
Source organism: Picea engelmannii (assembly GCA_009831015.1). NCBI lineage: Eukaryota > Viridiplantae > Streptophyta > Pinopsida > Pinales > Pinaceae > Picea > Picea engelmannii. The sequence continues at coordinate 541,348 of ML778358.1, forward strand.
TTAGTAAATTCAAAAATGTATTTAAATTTAATTTCATTGTCGAGAAAGCGTGCGTGCTATTAAGAAATAATAACTTATTTAAAAAGAAAGCAGTAGAAATAAGTCGCGTGCACATAGCAGATAAGTTTCTTTTGTAACAAAGAATCCCATTGACTTGTTAAATTAATTTAAAGAATTCAAGAGACATAAATAATTGGAAAAATTATTATTGGTTAATGAGAAGCACGAGGAGGATTATATATATACATAATCTTTCTAACTACTTTTTGGTCCACTATAACACAACTCTGTCTTTTTACAGATAATGACTTCTTCATAAAGTGGAAGATGTTTCAGATTCAATTTACAAGAATGCACAAATTTAATAATAAAATCTGTTTTTATAAATAAAAGTTTTTTATTTTATATTGTATGTAGAAGAGTTGGTTCTAGATTAAATTTAAAATTGTTTTTGATTGGTTAAGAGTTCATCTTCCTAGGATATAAGGAAACAGGTCAATGGCTCAAGATTTATAGGCATCTAGCAGGAGCGAAGTCTGCTTTCTTATGGATTACCAGCTGGTTATTTTAGGTGGCCTGGTTTACCTTAAATAAGGGTGCCTGCAACAGCCACTGATAGCTGTCCTCATTGCTAATTGACGACTGTATTATGATGGTTTTGCCACCTTCAAATATTTATATATATGAAAGAGTATAATTAAAAAATTCATGATCTGATAGATTAAATCACTTGTAAATCTTTTTTGACTCAGCATGTCTATTTTTGGTTTTGACCATCAAAGCTGATCCCAGTGTATGAGGACTTTTTTTTTTATAGTTGTGGTTTTACCTTAGATGGAGGACATCTATTTTTACTGTGTGTAATTATGATGTGACTGGTTTCTTTTTGAAAAGGCTCTAGTATGTTCAGAAGTAGGAGGTGGTCATGCAAAAATCAAAGCTTGAAAAAGTTGTAAAGTGTACTCATTTATATATCTAATATAAAAAGCAATTTTTCTGTTGAAAAAAAAAATTACTTATAATTCTTATTATTAGTTTGATGGTTATGAAAACATTTTTATAGTAAAATTTTATCTTTTATCATTTTTACAGTTAGTGAAAAGAGCCTGCCCCAATCCATTGAATATGTTATTGTCTTTTAATAAAGACTTCATTCTTGTTTAAATATGTTAAAAAAAAATTCAATTTAAACCATTCATTATTCATTACAATTTTGACAGACTCAAAGATAACAATGAGATTGCAATTTTATTGTAATGAAATTGTAAATTTTGAAAAACAATCAGAAAAAAGAAGAAAATAGTGCATTTTATTTATTGGTATTGTTGGTGTTACATAAATAACCAAAAGGAAGAAAATAGTGCATTTTATTTAGTGGTATTGTTGGTGTTACATAAATAACCATCAGCTATGCCCAATAATCATGCTTGGGTCATGGAAGTTCAGCATTACAACTATAATAAGCTTATATTTGGGTCATGGAAGTCCAGCATTAAAATTATAATCACAGCTTATATGAGATTGAGTGTGGTTACATTGTCTTATTTTCTTTTTTTGTTTTTGAATTTTTTTTTGTGGAAACAGAGTACTGAACTGTTAGAACTGTCATGGATTGTTGAAGTGGTAAAACTGTCATGGATTGCTGAAGTAGTAAATTTTTGTGTATGGTTGCTAACCCTGACTCGTAGGTGAGGATGCAATGATTCATTGTTATCAAGATTTCCCTGATGTCCATATTGAGATAGCAATACATCCACTTACTAATAATACACACAAGATTTCAGAGATTCATGGAAATAAGCAATTTGTCTCTATTGTTGTCATTGTGAAAATGTTCACAGATGTATATTCCTCCACATATTATACCAGCTATTACAGACAACTAGAGAAACTACTTAGATCACAAGTTTTTTTTTTTAATCTGCTGTACAATTGCCCAATAGGCACAGCAGAGAATGCCTCACAATCACTCTGCCCAAAGGATGAAAATGGGACAATCACATTCAATAACTATTCTCAGGGCCTGTTATATCCAAACAGGTCTCCGGGGTATACATTTCTACATGTACATGAACATTTGGGGTCTCATATAACTCTGGACCAGTAAGTAGCTTAATCCCTTTTAGCTACCTTTGCTCTTTCACATCAAAATCTTGGAAACAAGATAATAATTTAATATTAATTTCAAGGCCCAAAACAAAAAGGGAAAGATTGCTCAGTATCTCCTGCCCATATCAATAGCAGGAGCAGCAGCAGTGGGTATTGTATCGGCTTGTAGTGTTCTGGTGGCAGCAACGTCCAATCCACAGCTGCACTTTCTGTAACTTTTATTAATGGAGTCCTTCATGCTCTTGTTGCTTGACTGCGTCTGTGCAATTTCCTCCATGGGAAATATTGGCAGCGGGGCTTTAGCTGAATTTGGACTGGAAGTGGTAGCTTTCTTGGTGAATGTATGAAAAACTACTATCCCTCCCGCTTGAAATTCTTGACGGCTGGTGGTTTCGCATTCGTAACCACTCGGGAGAGCCGAAACCACCCAAGAATTCAAAGGATCTTGTCCATCTCGAGAATCGTTTGTGTAGACAGAGAAGGACAATGTAGAGGGATTGAATGTACCTGCAACGCGGCTTAAAAGGTCTTGCAGGTCCAGAGTTCGAGGGTCGTAGCCCATTACTTCGAAGCTAGCATAACTGTAACCCTCCTCGGGTGTAACATGTATGGTCGAATACCCGCTCGATTCAATGCTGTTCATGGAGTAGCCGCAGGGCTCGAAGGCGAAATCGCAAATCTGGGAATTGGGCAGCAGAGTATTGATCCCGGCGGACACCGTCATTTCATTTGCCATCTCGTTGCCCGGCCTCTTGTAGAAGTGTGCTGCGAGGTCTCTGTCTAGCTCCGTCATGCACACTTCCAGCGTGTAAGCCGTAGGTGAAGGGTTCGAGTCCTCTTCCTCCGCAACGGCTGAGTATACGTGCCAATTTATTTTGTTGGATTCGGCTCCCATAAGGTATGCTTTGGAACCGAGATGGGCGAAGTGGTGATCCAGAAATCTCACTTCTTCGTTGAAGTTCCGGTGAGGAAAAGGCTGCGCTGCAGGGAACAGGAAGGTTCCACGGCTGTATCTGCATCGGCGTACTCTTAGAGAGAGCTTGCCTGCGTGATGCAGCAGAGGAGGGATTGATTTCAGGAGCTGCGTGGTTCCGCAGGTCTTGATGATAATTTTCAGAGGGTAGATAAAGAGGCTAGATTCGGAAAGAATGTAGGAATCGAACAAGCTGTTACTCAGGCCAGATACTATCGTGCACTGTGCGGCCCTGAGAATTTCGTCCAAGTCTGAGATACTCAAAGTTCTCAGGCCGCCTTTCTCTTCAGTTTTTGGGGATGCCCAGAATTCGATTTCGAGCCTCTTTTCGAAGCCCTCGAAACCCGGACAGGGCATGGTATCCGGGTCAATTCCAGCGGTCGCAGCCATTGAATTTTTTCAGCTTTGCTCTGTGCTGAATAATACAAGACTCCAGAATATCCTTCGGAACAGCGACTTGAATCAGGAAGGCTTTCTCACACACTGCACATACATGCATTTGGAGCCAAAAGTTAAAACCGACAGCTTAAAGATAAAAGCAGAAGATTCAAGCATATGTTGCAGTAACTGACCCACAAAAAGTTGTCGATACCGGCGTGGGGTCGAATCTCTTCAGTCTCATAACGAAGGTCTTGCTCGAAATTCAGAATATTCACGGCCGTGCGAGTGTTTGTTTCCTTCTCCATAATAACATCCGCCCTGATCGCTGCAACACATAATGAACATTGAATTCAGAAAGAGATTAACAGCATAAAATATACTGACCAGAATAATGATCATAACAGTAACTACATAAATTCCTACAGTGTTTTGTTGACATTCGCTGCAAGTACTGGGTGGTCGACCATGATTATGATTCACAAGATGTAAAAAATTTGTCACCACATTACTGTGGGCCTGGTGCACGAGCAAGCAAGCACATATAGAAAGAAAAAAAAAAATGGCAATGGCGTTACGAAGTGCGAAACAATAAAAAAAATGGATGTGAAAGATGGCATGCATCTTACGGAGGACTTGTAACGAAAAGCTGTTACAGCAGCACTCGTCTTAACCGACAGATATCAAAGCTGTAGAAACACAGAGAATCGTTTGAAGAACAGAGGGGGTTTTGGGTTTTATATATAAATATGGACAAGAAATGGGCACCGGCACGTGAGGAGATAGATTTTCAAGTCCATGTTGAGACAAATGCAGTGGTACAAGAGACATACAGATAAAAACCCTCATTGCATTTTTCAGCAATCCCCGCCTTTCAGACACCGTGATTTCATGCATACTATACTACAGTGTTGCCAAGCGGCCATTGAAAGAAGGGAAAGAGAGTAAAAGGTAAAGCGATATTACTACCATTGCAGATTGAATGGCATGTTGTCCACGAGGAGGAGCTGCAGCAGCAGGAGAAAGGGAAGAGTTGGTTAGGATGCAGGTAAAGGATAAAGCAGCGCCGGGGATTTATAGAAAGGGAGAACATCGAACATGATCTTCTTTAGCACGAGGGATTTAGAGAGTTGAGATGGAATAAGGAATATTATGATGATGATTAGGACGAGGCGGAGGAGGATTGATCAGGTGTGATGGCCATGAGCATGAGCAGCATCATTGGATGGCGATGGCAATGGGCGCTGTTGGGAATGGAGTTTTCACGCCGCTCACAGTGGGATTTCGATTTGAAATGTGTTAGTGGCACCAACTGATCACGCGCACCACAAGAAGAAGAAAGAAATGGAAGGGAATGAGGAGGTTTGTTAGGGGGAAAGGAATTGAGCGTGGTGCTGCGTGGGGTCCGAGGGGGGCCACCGGTCGATTCGCAGTGCATTCTCCACCAACACGCCATTCATGCCATTCCATGTCATCCTATCTCCTTCCATCATTCCCATTTCTCTGTGTGCGCTTCTTTCATGGCTGTGTCTGGTTGGGTTTTTCCTCGCAGAGGGATGATGGTATACGCGCTGATTATTACGCCCACACGAGTACTTACTCGTTGGTATGATACCGAGCGTCAGAAAAAACATTGATTGATTGGAAGCCTTTTCCACAGACAGACCCAGATACACACACATGATGATGATGATGGGTGCGAGCGACAAACCCCAAGAGCCAAGGCAAAACACAGAATACAAAAATGTCTTTATGCCACCCTCCTCCTTCTCTCTCTCGAGGCACAAAACTGGATTGGGACGCCTATCGGATTGGCTCTGTGCTGCTGCCAGCCATTGCATTGCTCTGCAATTTTGCTGTTTGTTGGAAATGGCGACTATCATTATGTGATTCCATTCATCATCATCCTGAATTCGTCATCATCATGCACCTTTCTTTCTTTATTCCTTTCTTTCCAAAATCCCATTCCCCTGCGTTTAAGTTGCTTTCTGGTGACAAATCTAAATAAGTAGTTTTGTATGGACAGATGGACTGGTAATGCACGCGTACGCATGCACCCCACGCCTGACACTCTCTCCGTCTCTGTCTCTCTTCACGTCCCCCACACCCCCATTCCAATGCCTCCTCTCCTCCTCCTTTGCACGTATGAAATGCTTCGATCGCTTATCATTCCCTTCCTCCACCATTATATGGATTGGGATTGTTCATGCGTGTGAATCTCTTACAACTAATTCCCTATCATTACTGATCATGCTCTTTCTTCTTCACCTACCTAATCCCCCACCCTTGCTTCAAAAAATCCCATTGCATTTTTAATTCCCCTGCCCTCAATCGGACCAAAATCCCATTGCAGTTTTTATTCCCCCGTCCTCACTCAGACCAAAATCCCATTGCATTTTCTATTCTCCAGACCTCTGGACTGACCAAAATCCCATTGCATTTTTAATTCCCCTGCCCTCACTCAGACCAAAATCCCATTGCATTTTCTATTCTCCAGACCTCTGGACCAAAATCCCATTTCATTTTCTATTCTCCAGACCTCTGGACCAAAATCCGATTGCATTTTCTATTCTCCAGACCTCTGGACTGAGACCAAAACCCCCGTTCAGACCTCTGGACTGAGACCAAGACCAAAACCCCCGTTAAACCCCATGGCATTCCAATGCAGTCAACCTGTGACATCACTTAATAAACCACAAGTACAGAAATGGATTGGATAATCCCATGTTAAGCACAGAAAAGAACAGAACACAGTTGCTTCCACTTTGTAGAACACATGAAATATATATAAATTGTTATGCAGCCTTTCGTCTTTCAAAAAACCACCAGTTCATAATGCTCACCACCCACCTACAATCTCTCCATATTCCAACACAGTATCTCATAAAACCAGAGAATTAAACAAATGACACCATAATTCAATTCGATTGAATTACCTCGTTACAATTCAATACTACTCGAACCGAATCTGAAATGAAATCATATCTTAAAAGCCACGACATCATCGCTCCTATCAAACAATAATTCGTCTTTGAAACCCCATTCCATTCAACGATCTAAGCAATGTGATCAAGACCTATAAAATAAAATACTAAGCATGTTGTTGTCATCAAACCCTCAAAATAATACAACATTGATGGTCCCCCAAGTGAAAACTTAGACTAAAGTTTGACCATGACTAAAACAAGGTTTATAATTTCTAATTGCCTCAAAAGAAACAAACACATCAAAACCAACGAGGGGAATCTTCACTTTACCTTTCATTTGAGATATAATCTCATTACTAATGCTTCTCATGGGAATTTGAGATATAATCTCATTACTAATGCTTCTCATTATTCCCATGGAAGGAACAATGATGCCAAAAGATTCAGCCACCAGCTTCTGTATCTTAAACCTTCCACTCAATTCATTTTAGTCCATATTTACCATATATGTGAACTTATCATTCAACCTGCATATATTTGAATGAGTAAGATTATTGATGAGTAAGATTATTTGAATGTTCCTATAACTAATATATTTTTCTCCATGCAATGATATGTACCTTGAGCTTTTATATATGGTATATTTTTATGGTCTATCCATTTTGATGGATAATTTTCAAGGCCAGCTTTGATCTCTACCATCATGACAAGTTTTATGCATTGATTTTATTAATTGTTGAATGTCTACTACTTTAACAATAGGTACAATGTTCTTTGAAATGAAAGTTATCTTACAATAATTGTCAAGTGCTTATGTTAATTGGGTTTATCTCAAATGGTTGAGAGGAGTGTTATTCTCCACACCCAGTGTGACATGTTTTTATTGATTTTTATCTTATTATTGATGAGAATTCATACTAGGATAGTACTAAGGGAGTTGATTGATATTTTCTATATACCATAAAATCGAGTAGGATGGATGCACATATACCTTTGTAATGGTTAATGTGGTTCCCACTATTGTTGAATCCACCTATTGATCCGACAACACTTGAATCATAATCTAGAATCCAAAAATTGTAATGTTGTAATCCCATGAAAATCTTGTTTTGAACCCAACGATATGTAACTATACCACTTGGTATGTACCCCTATCCTTACCCATGGAAACCAATGTTTTCAAAAAACCAAAAAATGAGGTCATAAATGATTTGGAAATGTTTAATTATGTTTGTTCAAATACTCCTATCATTGAAGAGAATCAAGATCCAAAGAGAAGTAAGGGTGTTGGTTGATATTTTCCAAACAAATGGTGTCATGAAGAAGCCTAGACCTGAGTAAGATGGATTCACATACCTTTTATGTGATGAATGTGGTTCTAGCTATTGTGTCATCCATCCATTAACATGTAGTATTTATACCAGCATATGGAAGCTAAACATGTATTGACCTAATCCCACCAATATCCAATTTGGAAACATGGGGATAGTTATATATAGACCTAGTCATTTCTTGTGCCCCTACATGTGATTGTTAGTGTTTAAAAATCCTAAAATTAAGGTTATATATTATTTGGAAAGATGTAACCATTCTCCTTAATCTACTACCCTTATTGTCGAAGAGAATGTAGGATGAATTCACATATACCTTTGTTATGGTTAATGTGGTTCCCACTATTGTTTCATCCAATCATTGATTTGACAAAACTTGAATCATAATCTAGAATCCAAAATTGTAATGTATTAATCCCATGAAAATCTTGTTTTGAACCCAACGATATGCAACTATACCACTTGGTACGTACCCCTATCCTTACCTATGGAATTAATGTTTTCAAAAAGCTGAAAATTGAGGTCATATATATGATATAGAAATATTTAATGATGTTGTTTGTTTAGGTACTCTTATCATTGAAGAGAATCAATATTCGAAGAACATTAAGGGTGTTGGTTGATATTTTCCAAACAAATGGTGCAGTGAAGAAGCCTAAACATGAGTAAGATCAATGCACATACCTTTCTTGTGATGAGTGTGGTTCTAGCTATTGTTTCATCTATCCATTGACCTGCAATATATGTACCATTGTAATGAAGCTAAACTTGTATTGAACTAATCCCACCATGATCCCATTTGGAAACATGGGGATAGTTATATACAAACCTAATAATTTCCTCAACCCATACATGTGATTGTTAGTGTTTAAAAATCTTAAAATTAAGGTTATATCACCCCTATGAGCATCACTCGATGCAATGAGTGCTAAGTGGATTATTCAAATCATGAGAATTATTGGTCAGTTGCGACTAATACTCATGGATATGGGTCATAGATTAATGACTTACACTACACAGTTATTCCCAAAAATGATATCTAATATGTTGCACTGTGAAAGCCCCTCTATGCTTAAATAATAAGAGTGAAGGGAGGTCTAACTAGATAGTTCATAAGGCACAATACTTGCTAAAGTTTTGCAAATGGGGTAGCAAGCTAAGTGGGCTTGATTGTGGGGAAAACTCCACAGTTAAGCGCGCTTGAGCCAGAGGCGTCTTGGGATGGGTGACCACCTGGGAAGTCCTGGTTACCAGGTGCAAGCCCTGAAAGTGATTATTGATGCTATGTAATTCATTTCGTTGGTTTCAATCCCATTTCTTCACCCTTGTGAGCATCACCCGATACAATGAGTGCTAAGTGGACTATTCAAATCATGTGAATTATTTGTCAGTTGTGACTAATACTCACGGATATGGGTCATAGATTAGTGACTTACACTACGCAGTTATTCCCGAAAATGATATCTAATATGTTGCACTACAAAAGCCCCTCTATGCTTAAATAATAAGAGTGAAGGGAGCTCTAAATGGATAGTTCATAAGGCACAATACTTGCTAAGGTTTTGCAAATGGGGTAGCAAGCTAAGTGGGCTTGATTGTGGGGAAAACTCCACAGTTAAGCACGCTTGAACCAGAGGCGTCTTGGGATGGGTGACCACCTAGGAAGTCCTGGTTAGCGGGTGCAAGCCCCGAAAGTGATGATTGATGCTATGTGATTCATTTCGATGGTTTCAATTCCATTTCTTCACCCCTTTGAGCATCACCCGATGCAATGAGTGCTAAGTGGACTATTCAAATCATGAGAATTATTGGTCAGTTGCGACTAATACTCATGGATATGGGTCATAGATTAATGACTTACACTATGCAATTATTCCTGAAAAATGATATCTAGTAAATAAATTGTAAAAAGATAATGAGTAAAATATTACTCAATATACATGTTCATAACTCATACATGATTTTATGAGAAAAAGTCCAAATACGATATACACACTTTCATTACTATGTGGAAAAACTCATGCATTACTTTTTTCTGTTTTCCAAGACTGATGATTACATAAGTGTAGTGATGCTAGTTTATTTAATAATAAACTAGTAATCTATAAATATAGAAAACACTTTTGACATTGTAGTGTACATATGGTTATGTAAATTAGTATGGAAGTATTTTCATTATTGTTCAAATGGGTTGATCCTTTATTTATTTCCTTAAATGAAATTATAATGCACCCTTGTCTTCTAGTATTAAAGCTTAAGTGTGCTTGTGTGGTACCTTGTAGATGGATGTGAGATCTAGTATTGAATTCCTACTATATTGCTTAATTAAGATAAGTCATTAAAAATGTATATTAGTTGTGCTAAAAAAGTTCTGAATGTTGACATATGATTGATTAAGATTTTATAATCTCTTGTGCCATCTAAAATATACGTTGATTACTCTTGCGCATTTAGAATAATGAATGACATATGATTGATTAAGCATTTATAATCTCTTGCGCCATTTAAAAACACATTGATTACTCTTGCGCTTTTAGAATAATGAATGACATGATTTATTAAGCATTTATAATCTCTTGTGCCATCTAAAATATGCATTGATTACTCTTGCGCTTTTAGAATAATGTTGGCATATGATTGATTAGGCATTTATAATCTCTTGCGCTAGTTAAAATAAGATGATTACCTTTGTGCCATGGATTATGTTGTGATTAAATAATTATATTTCTTGCGCAATGGAATAATGATGATGTACAATGATTCATTTATTAGATTCTTTGTGTGCATTGAATAATGATGATGTATGTTTAATTAAGTGATTAGAATACTCTTGCACCATGAATAATTGATTATTAAGATTGATTGATTGATCTAGTTGTTGTCATCTTGATTGGATTAGTAGGGTTTAGACACCTCCTTATTCCTCAGAACAATCACCATCTCTGAGACCTTAAATGGTCAAAATCAATCAGATGAATACTGGGCTTGAGCGTTTCTTATGTTTCCTATTGTTCCTAACCATGCATTATAGGTTGGGCGGGTAGCTTTTTTAATGTTCAATAACATCATGGATATTTATGTATATTTTGTTTATGTGATTGTGATGTACATAATTGTGCCGCTATATATATGTTTATGCATTGATTATGTGTCGCTAACATTTATGATAATGCATGGCTTATGTGTCGTTTTAGTTATGATGATGTATCACTTGCGATGTTGTTTATTATGTTGTAACGAGTTTAATATCCTAATGAAAAAAAAAAAAAAAATTACCTATTATACATCGCTTTGTGTTGTCGCAATGGAGGGGTCATTACAATTGAAGGCTTGTTGATTCATCTTTGGGAACCTTCATTGGAATACTTCAACTAATACCTTGGTCAATTCTACCCTATAACCTCAAGGTACGTTCCATCATATCTAAGGAAAGGGAGGTATAATCCCCCTTTAGGGAACTTGGGTTTCTCTACTCAACACATACATTGATTTACCTTTTTGGATATATATATATATATATATTGGGTACAATTCTTGTTTTGTAGGAAAATTGATTTGTTCTACAAGCTAGACAAGCTCTCTATTCCTAAAGGTGAAATATTGTATCCTATCAAAGAGGCTCACACCTTCAAGATTGTAGGAAATTTTGGTGTTGATAAGATGCTAACTTACAAAGGTAAGTGTATTGGCCCATAATGCAAGAAGATGTAACTCATTATATTAGAGGATGCATGTTTTCTTGTACTATCAGGGCTAGTAAGAGGATGCATGTTTTCTTGTACCATCAAGGCTAGTAATAGGAAGAAAGGCCTATATCGTCCCTTACCTATACCCACTCAACCTTGGGAAATAATTTCCATAGATTTTGTGGGTGGTTTTCCAACAACCAATAAGAGAAATGACTATCTATTTGTGGAATTTGACAGGTTCAATGAGATGTGCATTCTTATGCCTTGTAAAAAGACCATCAAAGGACAAGAAATAATAAACATGTTCATTGAATAGGTCTTGGTGCACTCTGAGATACAAAGGAGCATCATCTCAGACATGGATACCATATTTTTTGGACTACACTTTGGGAGAATATGGACACAAAGTTGATGAGATCTAAAACATTCCATCCATAGATAGATGGGAAAATAGAAGTAGTCCGTAGGAGTTTGGTACAGCTTTTGAGGGGTTACAATCAAAAGCATTTGAAGACCTAGGAAGAAAAATTGATCTATCTTCAACACCCTTATAACATAGTACATACTTCTACCATTAAGTCCTCTTTTGAAACTTGATTTGGGTATTTGTCGCCTTCACCCTTGGATTTTATCTATGGAAAACAAGGAGGAGTGAAGGGATAAATCATAGGAGAAGCATTGAAATCATAGAATTTTGTTTAAAATATTAGGAAAATCCATTTGTAAGTATAGGAGATGTTGAAGAAGTCATATGAAAGGTACAAGGCCCAACATGATCTGCATAGAACAAAGAAATCATTCAAAGTGGGAGACAAAGTTTGGTTACAACTAAAAAAGGAAAGACTACAATGTCTTGGTAAGAAGATCATGGCTCAACGGTATGGCCCTTTTGAAGTATTGTATAAGGTTGGTGATAATGCATATAGACTCTGTCTACCTCCATATACGTGAATTTACTCAGTAGTCAATGTGGAGAATATGAAACTCTATGAACCTTCCATGTTGGATCAGGAAACTAAGGGCGTCCTACCTACCATAGAGGACTTCGAACTAGAAGCTCAAGAAAATTTGGTAGAAGTTATGGTTTTGTAGAAGAATTATAGAACTACCAAACAAGGGAAACATGACCTTTGGAAAATTAAGTTGAAAGGACAACTTTCTGGAAGGAAAAATGATACTCTAGGGAGAAGGTAAAGGAAAAATTACCTCACATGATTCAATAAAATGTTTTTGGGACCAAAATCCTCCCAAAATGGGAAGGTATGACCCATATTGGAACATTATATATTTTTTCGTCTATCTTGGTACTTTCTGGGTTGAAAAATTGGAGGAATTGGCTTGGAGGGAAAATTTTAGTGGTAGGTACTAGTTTCAAGATTTGGGGTCTGGAACCTTCCAAATCCATTTGAGGCATCAAAAAACATTTTTGGGGGTCAAAAATTTGTAATATATCCTATCCCCTTAATGTTTTTCTACACACTGATACCTTTCCAATGGTGTTAAAATCACCTCAATCAGAGCTCATATGCAAAATTTATTCCTCTCGCAGATTGACCTACCTTGTTGACCACCATGGTACAAGAGGATTCCATGTAAGCCCCAATTACTCACATGTGGGGATAGGCATGTGTGGAATTTCAACAATATTATATAAGGTCCAAAACTTTATCACTAATTGAGGGTTGAGGATGCAAAAATCCTAACCCTGGACAACTAATGGGCTATGTTAAATATTGGGCCACTAGGAAGAGAGGGGTTCCATTCTCTTAGAATTGTACTTATTCCATAGTTGAGAAGAGCATATAGGAGTGGGATTGGATATCAGAACAAAGGAGGAAGTATATTTTGTAGCAATAATTCATGCCATAGTGTTATAGGTTACTCCATAGTGAGTGCCCCTTTCTTTGTGTTTTCATTTTCATAACTGGAGAAAAGAGAGTAGAGCATAGGCCTCACTTCCTAGTTGGGTTTTATCTCGTATTGGGTTTCCCATGATATATTTTTTGTTTAATGGTGTGTTTGTTTTCTTGTTCTTTCATTTCAATTTCTATTATTTCATAAATTCAAGAACTAAGTTAGTAACAATTAATATGGGATCTAAGGAAATAATTTGCAAAATCTAAGATTTTAGAATATTGCGAGATCTATTATGATGAGCTGTTCTAGTGGTATATCCATGGTATTTTACATATCATATAGTTATGACAAATTGTTCTAGTGGAATATCCACGATGGTTTACAAATCCATCTCCCACTTAGATAAAGAAGATGTGAGCATTATGAAAAGGAATTTATTCAAGGATGGTTCAAGGGGTGATTCATTCACACAAGGAGTGATTCATTAATTGAGTGGATAAGGAGTTCTGAGGTGCTAAGTCTGGGTTTTGGCATAGTGAAAATTGTGCATGCTATCTAAGTCTTAGGCAATCTTCATGAAGGATTTGGACAACTTGGAAAGCTTTTAAGGAATGGAAAATCTAGCCTGAGACTATTGCATGTGAGGAAAGGGATCTATAGGATGTAGTCCCACAGATGATTCAAGGGTTGGAATGTGAGAGTATTGTGAAAATGGGAAGTTGTGCCTTGGGTTATTTGTAAATCTATAAAAATGAGTTGGAAGCAGTAGTCCTACTCCATTGTTGTATTCTTATAGAATTATTCATATGAATAAGTTAAGGAATCCACCTTGGGTACTAGCCATACTTTTGTGTTGTGGTCTCTTTACTTGGATGCATGTTATTATTACTTGCATTAATGAATATTGACTAAGTGTTAAAGTATTTTTGGGATTCTTTAAGGCCACGATTGGACATGTTTGTACTTGTTAGATAACTTGGTTGTAAAACTTAGTTGCAAATATAACAAGTTGTAGGTTAGAGTGTAGTGATGGGAAATACCATGAATGAAGAGGTGTAGTTTGGTTGTAGTAAGAATAGGTTGGTATATCCCCTATGCCTAAGGAAAGGCAATGTTGCATGACCTAGGGTGCCAAAAGTGAAAACATTTAGGCAGGACCTACATGAAGTCCATGACATGTGGTATCAAAGTGGAACTTCTTGATGAAGTTGATTTCATAGCTAACTTGGGTTCTCTTCACCACATTTCAAGAGGAAAATAGTTGTTTGTGGAGTGACTTGGGACATTTTTGGGAACTCTTTGAAAACTTGGAAGGAACAACAGGTTTTAGTGAACATTGTTGACAAGTGGTTGCTATATTTTGCTCGAAGATAATGTACTGAATCGAAGTGGATTCAATACCTTGGTGCAACAAGCAACCGAGATGGATATGTCCACACAAAAATTTAGTAAGTCCTTCTTTGTATCTTCAAAGCTGCATAGACAAAGTGGATTTTTTTGAAGTCTTTCCTTTGGGATATCTTTAAAGATAGGCATGCCATAGTGTAATAATGGTAGAGTTGTAGCATAACTTTGGTTGAAGGAAGAATTATCAGAGTGGGTGTTTGGTGCCATGGAATTGGAAGCACAGAGGGTAAAACTAAGTCTTGAAGATGTGGTAAAATTCTTGAAACATGCATATGTTGTGACATGGATTGTGAAAAACAAGATTCTTGGAAGAAAAGGATGAAAGTTGCAATTGTGAGGTTGGGATAGTTGATCTAAGAGGTCACGAAGGTGTTCCAACAATCCAATGTGGGGTTTGAAGCCATGGCTTAGAGGTTGAAAGTAGTAACAAGTGAAGTAGAGGCATGGTTTCAAATTAAGCTAGGATTATTTAGTGGAGTAAAGGATTCCCAAGACGATGGAAACATCGTAGAAAAGAAGCAGCAGAGAATGCCTAACTACATAGGTAAGTATGTTGCTTATTTCTTGTGTTACCAAAAACAAAATTCTATAAATTGTCCTTTGACGGAAAACTTGGAAGCATTGGAAGAATTCTAGGTATAGAAAAGTTCAAATGCAAAGTTATGTATTCTAGGTGCCTTGCCAGTAGGTCTAAGAAAGTTCAAGACAAGAGGTTAATACCATTATTTGCAAGCATAAGTTAGGCATGGACTTTTATTTGTGAATGAAACTTTGAGTGGGTTAAAAGTGGAAACCTTGGTAGATGTTGGTGTGACTCGTAGCTTTGTAAGTGAATGAAGTGCTAAAGGAATTCATTGTAAGGCTGAGAATATCATGGCCTCATTTAAGGTGGTGGACTCAATGGTGACTTTAACAACAAGAGTAGTTTGTTTATCACCTTTGAAGGTTGGGGAATTTTTTGTCATGTTATATTTTATGATGGTTTCATTGGATGACCATACAATCATCTTGGGAAAATACTTTCTGAAAATTTCCAAAGAAATTCATGTAGCTCGTGAGAACTATTTGTTGTTCTTGGATGGAATCAAGACTTGTGGCATACCTAATATAATTATACTGAATTTGGGGAGGGTGCCAATAATGTCAATCATGAACTTTATTGAGGTAGTTGATAAGCCCATGAATAGACCTTATTTTATCACACAATAGTAAGAAGAGTTGGCTTCAGGAAAATAAACCTTCGGTGTTCAAGATAGTGTTGTCCAATCAAAGAGTAGATTGGTAGCATTGGAGACTTTGGAAAAAGACAGTCTTAGAGAAGGTTATTCAATTGTGCACATTGGTGAATTAGGGGCAAGATGTTATAGGAAGGATGAATTTTTCACCAACAATATTTTCAAGATTTCGTGACAAAGGCACTCACTAAAGTGCATTATAAAACACTATGGATGGTGCACTAGAGAAGGAAGCTCATAAATATGTCAAGTTTTCAATGGAAAATGATCTAAGTGTTGGGTCTGAGCAGTGAAATTAAGGAACTCATTCAATAGAACTCTTAATCAAAAGATGGTGGATTTGTTAAAGGAATGGTTGGTGAATTTGATCCATTGATGGGTATGCTTCAACATTACAAGGACTATCAAGTTGAAGGCACTATTTATGTTGTTTCAACTGGATCCAAAAAATTGAAAGGGATGATCTTAGAGATTATTGATCAATATCAACTACCCATTGAAAAGAAAGGCCTGAGTAAGTTTATTAAAAGGAGAGCCAAGAAGGGAAAAATGAAGGCAAAGGTGGAACCTTTGGTGACTACAGAAGCAGTGCATGATACACCAGATTTAGTGAAGGTGAAGGGTCGATATATGTGTCTTGGAAATTTGTAGTGTGGTGAGGTAGTACCAGGTGAAGTCTACTAGTTGCCACCAAATTTGTTGAAAAAATTACAAGCGATGATTCTCATAATGCCAGTCAAATACAACATAAGGAGGAGGATTCTAAGGACATCACAAAGTACTTGGGTAGAAGGAATGAGAATGAGAAGCTTGTTGAAGAGTTCAATAAGGGAGAAAGTTTTGTTATGATGATGATAAAACTTTCAACAACAAAAGTCCATGTTAGCCATCCTATTCTTCACATTAAGGTCATTTTAGGCAGCTTCCTACCCAAGAGTGGGATAGTAGACATGGAGGTGTCATGAAATTGGTGCATTAGTATAAATGAAGAAACTTGGAGATTATTTTTAGTTATAGGTGGTGATTTCATAGTTTTGAGGAAGGGGTGGAGACCTTTCCTTTGTTCAATAAAGTTGTATAGAAAACTAAAGTGTTGATGGAACTAATTTTTTGGGAATGAAGAAGCGCATTCTCATGGTTTTAGTTGGATTCATAACCCAACTGGTTGAAATCATGGGGGAGCTCAATGTACATAAGCATGGGATATTGGTCAAAGTATTGAAGCAATAATAAGTTTGGATAAGTGTAGTGTTGGATAGTTGAGTGGAATTCTTGGTGAAGGTTGAGTTGCAACAACATCTTTGGCATCTAGGAAGCAATTTGTGGTAGAATTGGGGAAAAGGAACTTTAGTTCAATAGGAAATTTCAACTGTGTGTAATTGCAGGTGATTCTTCCAATGGCATTTTGAAGTGGTTGAAGCAGTCAACCACAGATGGATGTGTTGGTTTGATCAATAAACATTGAATAATAGTAGAGTTCTTAGATAAATTGCTAAGGATCGAAACATTTATACATGTGGGAGGATGCAATGCCATTACTATGGAGCTATAAATGGGTGTCCCTACCCATATGTTGAGATGATCATTAGCATGGATCAGTTAGCTATGATGGTATATTGCAAGTCTAGTCTTACATGATGAAAAGGCACACCTAAGTGATAAAGATATTAGGAAAAGTGATTCATCTAAGTATATCAATGAGATGAGTGTTGTCATTTGGGGTATCTTAGAGAAGCTACATGATGGCTTGGATGATGGATCGCATGCCCTTGATTCATGTGCATATTGGGTAGGAGTTCCTAGTTCATTTAGGTGCACATCACAAAGTCAAACAAATGTCATCTCAGAATGACATGAAGCACAAGGGATGGTAGGATTTCCTTGGACATTGTTGAGGTGGGACAATTTTAACCTTCGGGTGCATGAGAATTTGGGATACCTTGGTTAGTAGTGCATGATCCAATTTATAAAAGGACTAAAGAGGCTAAGTGTTCCAATATTTATAAGATGTTGATGAAGTGTATAACATGTTTAGTTCCACTTGGGCATGGAGCATGATGAAAGGAACCTTAGAAAAAGGAAACGAAAGGAACCCTGAACCTGTATAAATAGGATGCAAGCATTATGCAAAGGAATTCATTCCAAGATGCATACAAAGGTGAATCATTCACATAAGAATTCATTCACTCATCAAGTGGAAAAAGGAGTTCTAAGATGTTAAGTTCAGTTTTTGGCACAATGAACAACTTGGACATTGGCTAAGTCTTAGGCAATCTACACTAACTTAGACAACTTGGCAAGTGTCTAAGACATGGCAGAGCTAGACTGATATTGTTGCATGTGAGGAAAGGGATCTGTAGGAGGAAGTCCACAAATTCTTTAGGATTTGGACTATGCAAGACTCAAGTATTGTGGGAATAGGTAGTTATGCCTTACTTTATTTGTACATCTATAAAATTATTCATAGGAAGTGGTTGAACTCCCTTATTATATTCTTGTAAATTTATTTATATTAATTAGTTAAGGCATCCACCTTGGGTTCCACCCATACTTTATGTTGTAGTCTCTTTACTTGAATGAATGTCATCATGCTTACATTGTTGAATATTGAATAGGTGTGAAAAACATATTCATCAACTTCATGAGGGTTGTGACCTCAAAATGAGAACTCTAGCCTTAAAAATCCATATTTTTGGGTCAAAAACACCAAAATCAATGTTAAGCCCTAATGTTGGCTCATTACCCCTTAATTGGGGCATATTAGATTAGTAATGCTATTTTATTTATGTCGGCTTTAGGCCATTAGTTGTAATTTAGATTAGTAATGTTATTTTAATTATGTCGGCTTTAGGCCATTATTTGTAATTATACCTCCTAGTCTCCTATATATACCAAGGAGACATTTTCATTTTGAATCATCTTGTACTTGAACATTTCAAGTGGGGTAAAAGGAGGTTTCCCCCTCAAAGAGGCTTATTATCTGAAATTATCCCAGTTTCAAGGCGTTGAGTACTTTTCCTAAGGTTTTTCCATGCTATATTGATGTTTGGTTCTTAACATATGGTATCAGAGCTCAAGGTCTTGGGGTTTCGCTGCTATATCTAAGAAACCGTGGCATTTTCGTTATAATTTTTTTTCTACAACGTTTCAGAAGGAACCGCTTGGAGGGTATTTAGTAGACGGATCAAGGTACGTTGGGTTCAAAATTAATCTCCTGAGGCATTATACTTTCGGAGATACAACCTGTACAATATAGGGTTATGGAATCATCCTGAAATGAGTCATTGAGGCATTTTCGCTATAAAAACTTTTCTGTAATGTTTCAGACCCTTAACTCCATCTACCATTTACAGAAATTAGTATTGTATCTGTGGTAAAACTTTCAGCTTCTAGGTCATTTTAAATTTGTAGATACACCCTATGTAAGATAGGGTATCTGACTAGCCCTATTGACTAGTCTCAAGAAGGTGTTCTAGGTAAAACAATCATAACTTCTTCCTAGAGTATCAAAATTGAGTGGGACTTGTTGCATTGGATCGTGGACAGTCTGTAGTATTTTGGGTACGAGTTTCAGAATTTGATATCAATTATTTTGTGCGAGGCATTCTATACAAGTGAGATCTCCTAGAAAGGCCAAAAATCGGCAAGTTGTGAGGAAGTTACCGTAAATTCCACTTGGCATATCCAATTTTGATCAGACCTATGGAATTGCAGAGAAGAAATATCAGAGAACTACCTAAAGGAAAGTTTCATATCTAGAAGGGCCGAAACTTGGGAGATATAACATAATAAATATTGTCTAGCAGAACCACCTCAAAATCAAGACTCAAAAGTGATATTTGGCCAACATGCCACCCAAAAAGTGACTTCCTACACCAAATAAGCCTCCAGAAAAGCCTAATTGGACTCTTGATGAAGGTGAAGAAATGCGTAGGGACATAAATGATTTACAAAAGAAGACAGTAACCAAAGATGAACTACAAGAGATGAGGGATTCAATGGAAGCTAAGTTGGATACTAAGATGGATTCAATGGATACTAAGATGGATTCAATGGAAGCCAAGATGGATTCAATGGAAGCTAAGTTGGATACTAAGATGAATTCAATGGAAGATAAGTTGATGGATTCAATGGAAGCTAAGTTGGATACTAAGATGGATTCAATGGAAGGTAAGATCATGGAAGTAATGAAAAATTTCATAAGAGAGAAGACACCCAAAAGTGAAAATTCATCCCATGAAATTCATGATGAGGACACAAGGAAGGTGAATCAAGAATGGAGAAACTCCAACTTTGGTTTGAAGACCAACCACGTTCCTAAGATTGATATGAGGAAGTTTGAT
>ML778358.1:565620-575777 GCA_009831015.1 Picea engelmannii
TGGTGGAAAACTCATATTCCTTATGGTACAATTTTAACTCTTTTTATAACAAGATTCCTTTTGTATTATAAATCTTGGAATATAATCTAAAATATTTAGATTGATTATCAATAATATTGATAATCTAAATACAAAATTTTATAACCATAAAAAAATTATATTTTCTACCATAATCCCTCAAACTTATATATATTAATAAGATTATAATGAATGTAAACCTACCTACTACATTTGTTATGGATCGAATCACTAGCTCCATTGTCTATATCAACAAGTTCACCCTGGCCTTTGGCCTTAGGATCTTTATGAAATACAATGTTGGTTCCTAAAGCTTACGATCTGTCAACATCGTACTCTATTAAATCACTTGAAACTTGATTTAACTCATCTTTATTTAATGCTAGCATCCAAATGAACACTGGTAAAATACCACGACTAAGACAAGGGATTCCATGTCGTAGTGTCACTTAAATTCACTGTCAATTCTTCACCTAACTAGTACGCCAACAATATTGCATATTGGAAAATAATTTCATCTCTAAAATATTATCCCTCACTAATATTCAGTGATGCCAAATCCCTTTCTTGGGTCTGCTAGACGTAGGGTTTTGTTTTCATATGCATCTTTGGATTGTTGTTGTTAGAATATTTAGACACTTAGGAGTTAGTTAATATCTACTTGGTCTAATGTGTCATTAGGTAAAAGTGTGTTTCTTTAGTATGCATTTGTAGTTAGGAAATCCGACGGTCGCGATATGTTCCCGACATAGAGTGATCCAACGGTTCATATTCTCCTCGATCTTAACGACCATTGATGTTTGATTACTGAGAGGGGGGGTGAATCAGTAATAGAGAAATTTAATCCTTTTTAACCATAACATGCAAGTGTTATACCAATGTAGCATTATCATTCAATAGTTACAGAGTAAATAAACAATGAACAAATGAGAAATCATACACATACACAATACACTAGTGTTTTTACGTGGAAACCCAAAGCGAGAGAAAACCACATAATTATTTTTCTTATATGTCTTTAAGAATTACATTCATTTGAAGCACCAACTTCCTTTGTTTTCCAGCTACAACTGGAAGGAGGCTCCAACCCCCTAGTTTCTCAGGATACAACCTAAGGGAAGCTCCAACTCCCCAATACTATGGCTACAACCAAAAGGAGGCTACAACCGCCTATGTTCTTCGGCTACAACCACTTGTCCTTGCCCCGTACAACCGACCTGTCATATAAGTAGAATGATGGAACCATTCTCACACTATCATTGTGAGATATACTTCTCTAAACCTGTACAAATCAATCTGCACCAAACAACTTGTAACAACCTGTACCAAACAACCTGTAATCAATCTGTACAATAAACAAGTGCATCAACCATGCACCAACTTGTACCTCAACATGTACCATCAACGAGTGCATCAATCATGCACCAAATATGTACCAATAATACATCAAATACACATAAACTATGATTCATCAAGATTTACCAACATCATCAACTATACACCTCATGTGTGTGCCAACTCATCAACTACTTGTCTCAACCATGTACCCAACATGTATCTCAACCAAAATCCCTCATCAATTTCATCATCCAAATCTGATTTGTAACTCTATAATAGACCTGGTGTATATGATCACATACCTGCAAACCTTCCTTAACTTTAACAACACGAGACTAGAATTTTCATCAAACTTTACTTTAGTCTCACATGACTAATTTTGGATTAGTCAACAACCCTAACTTGAAATAATCATAACTATGTACCTGTAATGAATGAATATCTGAAAATAGTACACAATGTTCTTTAGTGTCTTTTATGCAATTCCTCTAGGTTTCACTACTTGGAACCTCTCAGAAAAGGATTTATAGCAAAAATGACATACCTTGTTGAATTATGGCTTATTCTAGAGAGTGAACTTATAGAGAATGCCTCGCACGAAATATTTGTTGTATGGATCTAAACATGGTACAAAGAATACTGTAGACTATAATCTAACCAATACATTTGGTCTTACTAAATTTGGATCTGTTATGAATAGTTATGACTTTTTTACCCGAAAAACTTGTTTTAGACTAGTTTCAGGACTAGCCATAAACCCTATTTTCCACGGAGTGTAACTCCAAAAATAAAACGACCCACAAGATGAAAGTTTTATCACATCTACTTGGATATGTTTCCTCAATTACCTCTACATTTCTTGATCTGAATCATTCTACAAAACAAATTATTGCAAAAATGGTGAGATGACCTGTAAATAACATACCTTAGAAAGCATCATCAAAAGAATTTATCCTCCCTTGAATTTCAGCCTTCTTTACTTCACCTTCCCTCTTAAATTCACCTTAGATATCCTTTGGTTACCTCAGTCACTTGTATATATTCAATATACTCAAGTGTGATTAAATGAGAGACCCTTGCCTCTTATTTATACTTTTTTGTAGATTCCTCAAGGGGTTGCCTTTTAACTATCTTAAACCACTTTCCTTATTTTATGGCTAACCCACTTGTAACCACTTGTTCACTTAGTAATTTGTCCATTAACTTTATTATTTAAATAATTTATTTTGCATCCACTTTGACTTATAGTACACTCATCACTTCACTTTATTATTTAATAATTTCTTCTTTGTAACCACTTTGACTACTTTGACCTTTTGGGGCTTCTATATGACTCATGAGGGTTCTCCAACTTTACATGGCCATAAATATCTAACCGTGACAAGTTATGTGACGTTCCACATACCACCGGAAATGGCATGACATGTAATATCCATCTAGAATATTCTTACCTTCAAATATATTAGAACACATACCATTATACATCAAACAAACTTGGGTCCATTACCCAAACCTTTGTGCTACCAGAATTTTCTACCGAACTTTCTTCAAGGGTTGATGTCAATGACAACCAACCCAAATAATCAACAATTGATCCGTGGCTTAACACCCAATTGGTCCATGATCTCTATTTAAAGAGAATGGAGGGTCATTTTCCGATGATCGATTGTGAGAATCTCTCTTGTAAAATCTTTGTGTAATATTTTTCTTTTGCATTAATAAACTGCTCCAAAGTGGTCGTGTTAGCTGGGGCCATGGATGTTTCCCCATAAGGGTTTTACCATGTCAAAACATCAGTGTGTTGATATTTGATCTGGTTGTGTGAGTGGTTACTGAAGGTGTTCATCCTCTGTTGGAATACCTGTGTTGTCGAACATGGTATCAGAGCCTGTTTGAAGACCCACTCATGTTGTAGATCGAGATCGTGAAGTTTGTTTTTAGTGTCGTTTTTTAAAACCACCTAATTTTTAGAGATATTTCCATCAAGATCATCATTTTCAGTTTTTAAATCCATATTATCTACATATTTAATATGGCTTCTACAAGTAATCTCTTGCTTACCAACACCAACTACTTGCAATGGAAATCTTATATGGAGGATTTATTAAGAAGTAAAGGCTTGTACCAGATTACCTTGGGAAAGGAAACAACACCCATTGATGCTGATAATAAAGTCAAATGGGATAATACGAATGATGAAGCACATGGATTAGTCAGAATGTCCATCTCTCATGATTTAAGGTTCCACGTTCAATCAATGGATAAACCCAAAGAAGCTTGGGAAAAGATTGATTCTGTGTTTGGTAAACACAATATTATTCAAGCACAACAGTTAGAAAATCAAGTATTGACTTTAAGTCCAAATGATTTTTCTTACATTGAATACTATCTATCTAAGTTTAAAATACTCAAAACTTTATGTGAATAATGTAATATAAAGATAGAAGAAGATCGTTGCATCTATCTTATTCTTTTTAAGCTAGGTAGTGCATATTAAATGTTTGTATCTACCTTTTTTTTTATGCCATGCAAGAGGCTCTAGGGACAGCTTATAAAAATCCCAGTCTTGAAAACTTTTGTGATGCTTTGATTAGAGAGAAAGATAGGCTTGTACAACTTAGAGTGACCAGCACTGCAGGTACCTCCAACAAAACCTTAGTCATCCATTAGAAACATAAACCCAAGAATCCCAAGAAGCAACATCATCGCCACAACAACAAGCAATATAAGGGTCCCAAACCCACTGAGACAACTTCCTCTCCTAATGGTGACAAAGGAGCAAAATATAAAAGTAAGAATGCTGACTGACATTGAAATTTTTGTGATAAAGATGGTCATGATGAGTCAAAATGTTTCAAGAAGATAGCAGCTTTAGAAGCAATGATGAAGAATCACACCATCAATATTGATTCTACTTCTTGTTCTTCTTCTCATGGACATGCACTTTATGCTTCCGGTTTTTCCTTCAATACAACTTCTACTTCTTCTTCTGATGAGTGGCTTATTGATTCTGGAGCAACTTATCATATGGATAAGGATAGAGACATATTTTATTCTCTAAATGAATGTAACACCAAGAAAATATTTGTTGGTGATGATAGATATCTTAGTGTTGAAGGATCTAGAACATTTCAAGTTGAAAACGATCATTTCAATGATGCATTATGCGTTCCAAGTATTTCTTGTAACCTTTTATCAGTATACCAAATCACTCCTTCAGGTGAAGGTAAAACCGTAGAGTTTTCACCTCACCAAGTTGTAATCAAGGATCTAAAAGATCTGAAGCATGTTCTTGCAACTGTAATTGCTGATGATATTACCAATTTGTACAAGTTTGACAACTTTGGGTCATCATCTTTTTCATCAGGTTTTGTTGCTCATAGTGATGACTTGAGAAAACTTTGGCATGAGAGGTTTGGTCATATAAACTATCGCTCATTGTAACAACTATGTAATCAACAGATGGTGATTGGTCTTCCTCTTGTTTCATGTAGAGATGGTGTTTGTGTCGGTTGTGTTCTTGGAAAACATCATCGGGACAATTTTGACAAACGTGCCTCTTGGCACGCCTCGGGCCCTTTGCAGCTTGTTCATGGTGATTTGTGTGGTCCACTTTCTTCTCCTTCTTTTTATGGGTGCAAGTATTTCTTAACTTTCATTGATGACTTTTCCAGACGTACTTGGGTTTACTTCTTAAAACTTAAGAGCAAATTTGTTGGCCTACAAGGCCCTTGTAGAAAATTAATCTGGACATCAAATTCAAAATTTAAGAACAGATAATAGAGGTGAATATGTGAAAAATAATTTTACACATTATTGCACTACACAGGGAATCCAAATGCAACACATTGTTCCATATACACCACAACAAAATGGTTTCGTTGAGAGAAATAACTGCACATTAAAAGAAATGGCTAATTGTATGATCCAATCTAAGGGATTAAGTCTAAAGTATTGGGCGGAAGCAATCAACTGTGCAAATTACATAGTAAATCACACTCCCACAAAGGTTCCTAAAAATATAACACCGAAAGAATCTTGGACTAAAATTAAACCAGATGTAAGTCACTTCTTTGTATTTGGCAGTATAGCATGGGCTCACATTCCTGATGAGAAAAGGAAAGCATTGCAGCCTAAAATTGAGAAGTGTATATTTTTTGGTTATTCTGAATATGTCAAAGGTTATAGACTTCTTCAACCACGTTGTAATGAAATTATTATTATAAGAGATGTTAAATGTGATGAAAATCTCTTGGCTTGCGAGCCTAATTCGGTGATTGTGCCTTCTTCGGCCTGCGAGCCATATTTGGTGTTTGTGCCTTCTTTTGTTCATATTCCAATTTCTTATTCAAATGATGACAGTGAGGATGAAAATCCACCTCCGCCTAGTCACCTTCCTCCAGATGATTCCCTTGAACTTGAATCAGCACAAGCTCCACCGCTTCCTAGATGGGTTCGTTCAACATGAGAAGCAACTGGTGATCTTGTCGGTGATCCTTCAGATCAGTGTTGGACATGCTCAAAGTTCTAGAAAGCCTCTTCTCTTTTGGCTCAAGTTTCAGAGAATCATGCTCCAGATACATTTGCAGAAGCTTCAGGTCATCCAGATTGGGATACAACAATGAATGAAGAGTATCGTTCTTTAATGGCCAACGATACTTGGGATATTGTACCTCTTCCAAAAGGAGGAAAAATTGTCAGATGTAAATGGGTCTACAGAACTAAGTATGAATCAGATGGAAGTGTTGAAAGACACAAAGCTTGGTTAGTTTCCAAAGGATTTTCCCATGTTGAAGGAATTGATTATAATGAAATATTTACCCTATATCCAAAATGAATTCCATCCACCTTGTTCTTTCCCTTGCTGCCTCACATAAATGGGAGGTCCATCAGATGGATGTTAAATCCGCCTTCTTGCATGAAGATTTGCAAGAAGAAATATACATGGAACAACCTCCTAGATATGTCCATAATGATTCTATCCTTGTTTTTCGGCTTAATAAATCTCTTTATGGTCTTAAGCAAGCTCCCCAAGCTTGGTATCCCAATAGGGACAACTTTCTTATTGACACCAGATTATCTAGATTCCATTATGATCCTAGTGTCTATATCAAGAAAGTAGGAAGCCATCTCATAATCCTTTTCCTTTATGTTGATATCCGTATCCTTACTGGTAGTGACTCAAAACTTTTAAACCATGTGAAAACCAGCCTTAAGAATAAATTTGAAATGACAGACTTAGGTTTTTTTCACTATTTCCTTGGCCTCCAAGTTTTGCAAACCAATGAAGGAATTTTTCTTTCCCAGTCTAAGTATGCTTGTGACCTTCTTCGTCGCTTTCACATGGATTATTGTAAACCAACCTCTTCTCCCTTCCAATCTGGATTCAAGATTACTGCCACTTGTACTTCTCCTAAAGTTGATGTCACCTTGTACCATCAGTTAGTTGGTAGCCTCTTATACTTGAATCATACAGATCTTGATCTTTCCTTTGTTGTTGCTCTTGTTGCTCGGTATATGCAAACACCCCATGAAATCCATTGGAAAACAGCTAAAAGGGTACTTTTCTATGTTCATGGTACAATTTAGTTTGGGATACATTACAGTTCAGGGGGGACTCCTTTATTGGTTGGTTTCACTAATTCAAATTGGGCCGACGACCCTGATAATCGAAAGTCTACTGCAGGTTATGTTTTCAGCCTTGGTTTAGGACTTGTCACTTGGGCCTGTAAGAAACAACATGCTATTGCACTTTCTTCAACAGAAGTAGAATACTGAGCAATGGTAAATGCAAGTCAATAAGCCTTATGGCTACGACAGATCCTTTCAGAGTTTGGATTCTAGCAACAACATCTAACCAGCCTTTGGTGCGACAATAAGAGTGCCATCATTCTCACCAAAGACCCAGTTCAACATCAGTGCAACAAGCACATCGAGCTACACATGCACTTCATCAGAAAGCTCATTCATGATCAAGTTATTGAAGTGCTCTTTTTCCCTACAAAATATCAAGTTGCAGAAATTTTAACAAAGTATCTTACAGAAGCGAAGTTTTCCAAACTTCGATCTATGTTAGGATTTTAGGAAGTTTTCATTAAGGGGGGATAGGCTCTAATGCATCCTTCTTTATCCTATTGTGTCACTATTTTAAATCCTTCAATCCTATCCCAAGTTGTTCTTAAGGGGGGATGTTAGGATATTTAGACACTTAGGAGTTAGTTAAGATCTACTTGGTCTAATGCGTCATTAAGTAAAAGTGTGTCTCTTAGTGTATTTCTTTAGTATGCATTAGTATGCATTTGTAGTTAGGAAATCCGATGGTCATGATACATTCCTGACATAGAATGATCCAACGGTTCATATTCTCCTCGATCTTAACATCCATTGATTTGTGGCTTAACACCCGATTGGTCCATGATCTCTATTTAAAGAGCATGGATGGTCATTTTTTGATGATCAATTGTGATAAACTCTCTTGTAAACTCTCTTTGTAATCTTTTTCTTTTGCATTAATAAATTGCTCCAAGTGGTTGCATTGGTTGGGGGCGTGGATGTTTCCCCGTAGGGGTTTTACCACGTCAAAACATTAGTGTGTTGATCTTTGATCTGGTTGTGTGAGTGGTTATTGAAGGTGTTCGTATTTTGTTGGAATACATGTGTTGTCAAATAATTGCAATATTTCCTCGAACTGAAGTGATGTCATTCACTTGGGAAATGTTTGTGAGAAAACTATAATTTCTAAAGTCATCTAGGTTATAAATTTTGATCGTTTCGCATCTATCTTTTTTTTGTAGCTTGATTCTAACTTTGTTTCTGTGAATACTTTTACAGGTAAACCTGCTAATGGACACAAACGTTTTTGGTCTTCCAACGCATTTCCGGTCGCACAACACCTAAGGTAAGATAGTTATATCACGTCTGGTAATTTACATTTTAGATTCTAATATATTGATTGTGCTTAAGACTTGACCTCTAGTTACAACATTTATATAGGGTCATTAAACCCTTGGCATCCAAACAATTCCAAACGATCATTGTTACTAGGTATTGTAGTACTGAATATTACCCAAGAAATATTTCAACTTAACATGGCTAAGAACTCCATCTTGAGTTCAGTAGTGATGATGAGGTTGTATACCATAATGTGGAGGTTAGATAGAAATGTTACTTTCCTTTATGAGACTTGTACGAACTCAATATTGATTTTCTAATAAGAGACATAACCAAGATTTTATAAGCATTATCGTTTATAGTTTATATTGATTCCAAGTGTTGGATACTTTGTCTATTGGAACATTTACCTATGTTTATATTCTAGTTATAATTTCTTTGGTTATTAAAACAAATAAATATTATGTATGCGTCCTTTTGTTAACCAAGGTACCATATTCGTTGACCTCTTCATTCCATTGATGGGTCATGAACGTGTTTGGTATCAGAGTTATCTTTATGAGCTGTTGTTTTACCTTGAGGTCGAAATCCATAGTTATTGGCATCTTTTCATAACACCTAGAATGTTAACTTGATTCTTTTCGAAAACAATATTTAGGGTTTTTAATACAATCCCTAGAATCTTTTTTGTTTGTTTTGTCTTTAAAATACATATTGTATGAAATGTTTTCGCTTGGATAAAAAATCTATATAAAATATAAATTGCATTTGAATTTGGCATCTAAGAGTGATACCTTGAGCTTACTCGGGTCCTCTATTATTTTGCATGAACAATTTAAATATTCCATCTTTTATAGGTTGAGGGTTTGAATTAACATCTCTAATATTTTATTCTGATTTCTTATGTCGAGGTTGTATAATTGTTGTCTCCATGGTTTAAAGTGTTCTCTCTTTAATTTTTTTTTTTTTAATCCTTGTTCATGAGTTATTTGTTTTGTCATGTTGTTCCTCTTTTCGATAAATATAATGTTTATATTATTTCTTTAGAAAGAAAGAAAGAAAGAAAGTATTTTTAACGTCCACGAGGCTAAAAAATAGCCTATGGGACAGATTGTTTTTCCATCTGGATTTTGTATTCGACCCTTTTCCTGTGGATTTTTACAATAATCGCTCCCATCTTCTCAACAAACTCTTTGCTGAATAGATTATCCCAAGAATTAGCTGCCAGAATACCTGCATAATTTCCCCTGCTGTCTTTGAGGGCCTCACATTCTAAAATGAAATGTTTTTCTGTTTCCACTTTTCCGGACGAGCACAAAATACATACTCTTTCTTCCCACCTTTCTTTTGGCCTTTTCCAGTGCCCTGTTTCACAATGGAGTTGATGAGAGTTAGTCCTTAATTGAGAAATAAGAATTTTAGATCTCCAAGAAATATTGGCCTCTATGTACGCCTTTTGCTGATGGTTATGAGTGGGGTTAAACTCTTCAATGTAGTACTTCTTCTTTCTCCCTAACTCTTTCTCCCAAGTACATTTGTGGAACTTATCCATAACAAAAGTTTTTATCTCTTTACTTTTTGTAGGACACATGCTCAAGCAAATGCCCCATTTACTAAACCATTTGTTATTTTTCCGCATCCAAGTCTTCTTTCTTTCGCACAATCTGTCACTAAACAAAACCTTAGGCCATCTGCCCTCTTCCATTTGCTCAATTTTTTTCAAATACCTTATGACTCGTACCATAGCAATTGCTTCAATAGGGGCAGCCCCTGTTTCACTTAACAAGATAGCATAAGGAATTGCACTTTTAATTTTGAATTTGTTTGTAATCAACCGCTTCTGAATTTTCTCAATTTGTTTCCACTGCATATCGGTTGTGCTACTGGCCCATAGTTCACAACCGTAGAGG
>ML778358.1:577004-588763 GCA_009831015.1 Picea engelmannii
TGCTTCTTTTCGGTCCAAGAGAAACTTAAATAAATTGGCTTGTGATCCGATTTTAAGTCCCAAATTTGGTCTCCAATCAACACTTCCTCCATTTTCCCACACAAGTTATGCGAGCAAATTGCATAATCTACTACACTTGCTCCTTTGTAAGTATTGCAAGTGAAATTCCCAGACTTTTCCCATCTAGTCATACCATTACAAATGACTAAATCGAAAGCCCCACATAGCGTAAGCAATTGTTCTCCAAATAAATTGCAGCCTTTATCCTCTGAAATCCGTTCCCATTGATGATTACTCTCTTCTATAAGCCAGATAGGGTCACCGTCTTCTTTGCAACAAAGAATGCTAGCTTGTTCACCTCCAGTTATAGCATTGAAATCCCCCACTATAAGGACTTCACCTAGTTGAGAATATATTGCAATATCTATTTTTAAGGCTGCAAAGGGATCTTTGTGGTCAAGCCCTCTACTTTTGTAGATTTTTGAAACTTGCGGCGCAAAATAGCATGCTGCAATTTTGATGTGATTTCCATTTTCTGATATTTTAAGCCAGACAAATTGCTTATTTGGGTCCTCTTTTTCTAGCTGAATGAAATGACCTTCTTTTTCTCTTACTAATACCATGATACCCCCGTGCCCTTTGCCATTCCCTGCTGCATTGTTCCACACTGCTATCTTCCAATACCCTTCAAAGAAAGGTGTCTTGCACCCTTCATGCTCATGTGTTTCTATGAGGCAAATTATGTCTCTATCTTCTACAATAGGCCCTAACCCAGGTCCTCGTCTCCATGGGTACCCTCTGCAGTTCCAACAAACTAATCTTAAGGAAACCTGGGTAAGATTTGATTGCTATTTGTTTTGGCATGTAAGACTCATAATTGAGTCTTTGTCCCTACTTGCCCATACTGACCTTGCTTCCTCATTTATTGCTGAGGAGTTTGTTGCCTCTTCTTTGTTATTGTCTTGCTGCCTTGTTTTGGAAGGAGGTCCAAATTGCGCTATCACAACTTTACCTTTATAAATCCATGCTCTTTTTCCCTCATCTCTTGTTTCCCTAACTTTTGTCATCTCGTCCCTCCTTTCCTCTTGTTGTCTTACAGTTAAGTCTTCTTCTAGAAAAAACCGAGAACCCCTCAAGAATTGCTTCCTTCTTAGAATGATCTCTTTATCACACAGGTTGGGCATGATGACTTTTATGGGCCTGGCTCTCTCCCTGTTAGGCTTACCTACTCTCCATGCTTGACATATTTGTCCTTACCATTGGAGCTTGTCTTTCAAGAAGTCTCTTGCAAGGTCAAGAGTACATTCATTTTTCCCATAATCTTTCACCCCCTTAATAATTATGTTTGTTGCTCTATCATGTCTTTCTTTGATTTCTCTATCTTGCATGTTGTCAACCTAAATGTTTATTTCTCCTTATCTCTTAGCAGGATTGCTAATAATTTGAGCCCAGGTTTTAGAGAGTTTTGCGGAATCTCCTTTCCTCTCTTTTGTTGATGTCTCTTCATTGTTGTCTATTTGGGTAACTACTTTCCCTTTATCCTGAGATGGCTTCGCATTCATCACCTCTGTATTCTCCACTGCAATTTTCTTCATGTTTTTCACTTTCGCTTTCATGCGTTGCCATTCTGTTTTCCCCATTCGGAGAGCTTCCTGTAGCAATGACACTTGCTCCTTCAGAACTTTGTTGTTTGCTGCTAATTCCTGGTTTTAGGCTATTATTCTATGGATTGTACAATCTCTTTCCAACTCTTTAGCTTCTACTACTTCCAACCTCTCTTTTACCTTTAACAGTTCTTTCACATAAAGATTAGATGACCAAGTGAGAGGTGTGGATGTAGGACTATATAAGGCATAATCATCAATGAATTTTCCTTTTCCTTTAGACTTGTTGCCACATACTTGCAAAGATGACTTGTTTGAATGTTGTTTCTTGCGAAGGACCCAAGTACTTTCCCTTTGAGACCATTTTTTCTTTGTCTGCTCCCATTTCAAATGAGCTAGTCTTTGTTTTAAAATGCCCCGATATTGTTTGGCATTAACCCAAACCCACTTTTCAGTTTTGGCTGATGAGGCAATTTTCACTTGCCCTATATCATTTGTTTCCATGGGTTCTAAAGTTTCTTGTCCCATTGTCATGATGCTATTAAGGGAAATCAAAGTCTTTTCCCAAAACTGACCCTCTGTTTTATGCTTAACCCTTCACTATCTGTTGGTCTGTCCGCTGAAAACTTGCTGCTCTGCTCACTGTCCCTGTTAGACCATTGTCCCTGTACTTTGTTAGCCCACTGTCCCTGCCCACTGTCCCTCAAGCTGAGCCCACTGTCTCTGTCCCTGTCCCTATCCTTGGATGTCTGCTACTGCCTTTAAAACAACATGCATCTGATTCTTGTTATTGGGAGCTTTCTTCAAACAATTTGCATACATTCTTGAGGTCAATCAACCTGTCAGTCAATATGGGTTTGTATTTATGTGGTTGTTGCTGTAAAAATTGTTGAGATATGTGGTCCTGTAGGTGGCAGCCTGGTGTAGTTGCGCCCAGATAAATATCACCAACCTGTAATTTGCCTAGCAAATGATATTGCAATCACTATTGGATAACTATTACCAAACTCGAATGAATTGATTTGGAACACTATTACCAGTTCTCGGTTGTTGATCAAGATTGTTATGACAACAATGAAACCCCCACATACAGAAACTGATATATGTATTATTGCAAACCCATGACTAACCAAACTGGAGCAGCAACGAATAGGCTGGAACGACCTTCTGAAAAGATTTAAATGCTTCCAACATTGTTGCAGCAAATTTAGCGATCGATCGAACAATAAACGCGCGTGTCTCCGCATGTTTATAAATTTAGAAGTTACTTCTCTAAAATTTCTCATGCTATTGTTTCATTTTATTTCATAACAGTTCTCTCGTTATAACCCTACTCTATCTTCAAGGTTTGCTACAACTTAATAATTAGAGAATATTTTCTTATTGTAATGTATTTTTATACTTAAACAAGTTATTCAAAATAAAATGCATACACAACCTAGTAGAAAATCTTTAGTCTGCAAAATAATTGTTGAATAAAAATTATATTCTAGTATTTCTATTCAAGAAGTCTCATAGTGTTTCTCTTCAAGAAACTTGATCCAGGTGGATCATATTAAAATTCGATAGAGTTAAAGTATTCAAAATACAAAGTAAATCTTACAAAGTGGAAGAGCTCGTCAGTAGCTTTCCGGTGACGTTCGTTTCAGGAAAAATGGCCTCCAGATAACAAAGATATCAGCAGTGGAAGTTTCGTCAAGGATGGTGAAAAATGGTTAGAAATGATTAAGAAATGTAATTTGGGGCTATGAGAATTGAACCCAAGACCTTGTGAAAAGGCCACCATGACCCCATGGTTTGGAAAAAAAGGGGTGGTCAAGGGCTTAGCCCTTAACCTTGCCAACACCGAGGCCCCCCTTGGTATTTAAATGTTATTATAAACCATGCCATATGCCTCCATAAATTATATGCCAAACATATATATTAAACCAACCATATAATATAATGTGCCATACCATATCAAAACACGCCATATATATATACCATATATATGTGACTTCATAAGTTATAACCATATAATATATACCATGTATTAAACCAAATGCACCCAAAACCATATGTTAAACGATATGCCATATCATATGCGTGGGAGGAGAAGCCCACGGGTTTGACCTCGAGACTTCCGCCCTCCCTAACCACCATAGCTATCAATGCACCACCGTCATGGGACGTGGCAAGAAGGGGCGAAGTAATATTAAAAGTTGTCAATATTTGGGGGATTTTGGAGGGTGTGTGGCCCATATCTCGCGCCTCCCTAAACCATTGTTTTATTTTTCATTATTTAAATGAGGCATGGGCACGGATCTCGAGGAGGAGTTTTGATGCAGGCAGAGATTGGCACGCAGCCCGAGGTGGTTTTGCACAGTGATCAAGGTGGTTTTGCACATGGATCGAGGTGGTTTTGCACATAGCTCGAGGTGGTTCTAGACTTGCATGCATCCCGAGGCCATACAAACTATACAAATCAGAGGCAGATTTTGGGAATTGTGCCAAGAAGGGCATTCTGAGTACAATTTCTGAAATATATCGAGTTTATACTCAAAAGTCTTAGTTTTTCACAAGGATTCTAGATCCAGCTTCATTTTTTGCATTCAGGCATCCAGATAGAAAAGTGCTCACAAAATCTTCCAGATACACAGAAAGGTATCCATGTTCATACTTAAAAGTCTCATAATTTCATCTTACAGTTGTTGTTGAAGTCTGTTACTATATATGACAGACATAATTCAGAAGTCACTTTGTAAGCATTTGAATACTTAATCTATCGACCTTCCCATTTGGAAAGTGGCCCGGAGACGTAGCCAGGGGGTCTAGTGAACTCCATTACCAATTCTTGTTCATAGATGGTTTGCTTACATGTGTATGTGCTCATGTGCTTGATGGATGTTCTTTAATTTTTCATTTACAAAGGTGGTTAACAGTTAAAAATTCACATGCAAATAATGGTTAAAGATCTTGAATTTTAAATCAAGTTAAATTTCAGATAAAATTGGTATCAGAGCAAGGTTAACCATTGCTTTGTGAGTTGATGTTAACAAGATCCAAGCTTCAACGTGGTGAAGGAGAACTTGAAGAGTTTGATGCAGAGATTGGATCAAGAAGAGGAAGGATGTCTTCACCAAAAGGAGAAGAAGCAACTTCTTCTATCCCTTCTTAAGGGTAATTTATGAAAGATTTCATGAGAATGCAAACTATGGTAGAGGATCTCTATCAAGATCGAAAGAAAGGTGAACAAGGTGGACTGTCTCATACAGAAGATAAAAAAGAAGGAGGTGGTGAAGAACCCCCTAAAACCCCACCAACTTCTCCATCTCTTCTTGATGGTTCTATTCCTTCTCCATTTGAAAAGCAAAACACAAAAGTTGATCTTAATATGCCTCATTTAAAGCTTGATATTAAGTTTGAATTACCTATGTATAATGGAGAACTTAATGCTGAAAAATTGGATAATTGGATCCGTCAAATTGAAGTTTATTTGTAGGATTCAAAAGTTTACTGAAAATGCTGTTAAAATTTAGTTGGCTTCTCTCCGACTTGGAGGGACTGCTCTCATTTGGTGGGAGAGTAGATCTCAAGAGGATCTTGCCACAAAAGGAAAAATTGTTTCCTCTTGGTATGAGTTCATTTCAGCACTTAAAAAGCAATTTTATACATTAGGGTATATGCAGCAAGCTATGATGGATTGGCAGAATTTGAGACAAAGTAAGGGACAAAGTGTGCAAGAATACACACAAGAATTTCAAAAAAGAGCAATGGTACTTGGTATACCTCTCTACACTCAGGAAACTCTTCTCAAATATATAGGAGGATTGCATAGTTATTTACGTCATATGATATTGATGTTTAATCCGACTAACCTTGATGATGTATGTGTTCAAGCAACTTACATTGAGTCAAAAGGGAAGAGTGTTCATGATGTTTCTTCAGCTGAATCCGTCTAGGCAAAAGAAGGCAAGGAAAAGTGGAAAGTTAAACATGCATCTACAATGAAGAAGGGTGATGAGAGACCTACATGCTAGCATTGTCAAAAGCAAGGGCATGAAGAGGAAAAGTGTTGGAAGCTACATCCTGAAATAAAACCGAAGTGGTTTAAGGATCGGAAGGGGAAGCAAACAACCACGGTTATCGTTGAGGACCTTGGATCAGATTCCGAGGATGAAACAAAGATAACAATCGTAGGTGTGAAAGGTAAATATATTGTTGATAATGATGCTAACATTGGTTCTTCATGTGCTTCTACTTCTAAAGATGATGACAATTCTAAGGATAAAAAAAAGAATGCATTGTTTCATATAAGAGTGATTACAAAACAAACAAAGGTCGACACACTCATAGATAGTGGATCTCAAGTTAATCTTATTTCAGAAGAAGTAGTTAAGCAATTGGGATTAACAACAAAACCACACAAGAAACCTTATCCATTAGGTTGGGTATGCAAAGATAAAAAAATTACAAGTAACACAACAATGTGATCTAAAGTTTGCAATTACATCTAAGTTTGTAGATGAGGTTGAATTTGATGTGGTCCCACTAGATATCTGTGGAATTGTGTTGGGTAGTCCGTACTTATATGATCGAAAAGCGATCTTCTATCGAGAACATAATCATTATCACTTGTTTAAAGAAGGAATTGAGTACATAGTGCATTCACATTCATTCAAAAATGACAAATCATTGGGCACTACACAACAATTAAAAAGGGTTGTTAATGCAAGTCAGAATTTGGCACTTATGTCTATACAATGTAAGGAAGAAAAGAATACTAAGCATGAAGAGGAAGTGTCATTTCACTACAATGCACCTGTTTTGGTTGATAGTGTTTCTATGGTTAAAAGTTAGCATGGTTTGGGCACAATCTTTTTCACATGTTCAATGTTTATATTCAGCTTATTACTCATCAACAATATGTGGTTGGTTCCGACCAGGGGTGATTTTAAGGATGGACATTTATTTTAAAATGTAGAAACCTTTGCGAATCTTAGTAATCCTTCATATGCCAACTATAAATGTTTGGCATTTCTTTTGTAAAAATATTCAAATTTTTAAGGATTTTATATAGTTTGTATAAACTTTTGGCGATTTTTAAGATAAAATAATTTTATCCTATAAAATTTGGGCGAATCATTTTTAGAAAAGCGAATCTTTTTTTGGGAAAAACCATGGAAAATTAGCCCATGAGCCAAATTTAGCCTCTAAAATCATCCCTAGTTCCGACAATGTTGAATGAAGATGTGATTAAGAATGTGATTAATGTACTTAACAATGTCAGTGCAGTGTTGATTGTTGTATTGTTGAGTCAGATGTATAGGTTCCAGGAAGAATGGATAGGTGATATAGGACAAGTGAGACAAACATGTCCTCACTTATTTTCTGAATGATTTCATATTTTTTGTGGCCAAAAAGCTTTCCAGTGGGAAGGTTTGATCCAGGTGGATCATCTTAAAATTCGATAGAGTTAAAGTATTCAAAATGCAAAGTAAATCTTACAAAGTGGAAGAGCTCGTCAGTAGCTTTCCGGTGACGTTCATTTCAGGAAAAACGACCTCCAGATAACAAAGATATCAGCAGTGGAAGTTTCGTCAAAGATGGTGAAAAACGGTTAAGAAATGTAATTTGGGGCTATGGGAATTGAACCCAAGACCTTGTGAAAAGGCCACCATGACCCCATGGTTTGGAAAAAAAGGGGTGGTCAAGGGCTTATCCCTTAACCTTGCCAACACCGAGGCCCCCCTTGGTATTTAAATGTTATTATAAACCATGCCATATGCCTCCATAAATTATATGCCAAACATATATATTAAACCAACCATATAATACAATGCGCCATACCATATCAAAATGCGCCATATATATATACCATATATATGCGACTTCATAAGTTATAACCATATAATATATACCATGTATTAAACCAAATGTGCCCAAAACCATATGTTCAACGATATGTCATATCATATGCGTGGGAGGAGAAGCCCGCGGGTTTGACCCCGGGACTTCCGCCCTCCCTAACCACCATAGCTACCAACGCACCACCGTCATGGGATGTGGCAACAAGTGGCGAAGTAATATTAAAAGTTGCTGAGAATTGGGGGATTTTGGAGGGCGCGTGGCCCATAGCTCGTGCCTCCCTAAACCATTGTTTTTTTTTTCATTATTTAAATGAGGCATGGGCACAGATCCCAAGGAGGAGTTTTGATGCAGGCAGAGACTGGCACGTAGCCCGAGGTGTTTTTTCACAGTGACCGAGGTGGTTTTTCACATGGACTGAGGTGGTTTTGCATGCAGCCTGAGGTGAATTTGCATGCAAAATGAGGTGGTTTTTCACATAGATTGAGGTGGTTCTGGACTTGCATGCATCCCAAGGCTGTACGGACTGTACAGATCAGAGGCAGATTTTGGGAATTGTGCTAAGAAGGGCATTCTGAGTCTAGTTTATGAAATATATCGAGTTTATACTCAAAAGTCTCAGTTTTTCGGAAGGATTCCAGATCCAACTTCAGTTTTTGCATTCATGCATCCAGACAGAAAAGTGCTCACAGAATCTTCCAGATACACAAAAAGGTATCCATGTTCATACTTAAAAGTCTCAGAATTTCATCTTGCAGTTGTTGTTGAAGTCTATTATTGTATATGACAGACATAATTCAGAAGTCACTTTGTAAGCATTTG
Source organism: Picea engelmannii (assembly GCA_009831015.1). Classification (NCBI taxonomy): domain Eukaryota; kingdom Viridiplantae; phylum Streptophyta; class Pinopsida; order Pinales; family Pinaceae; genus Picea; species Picea engelmannii. The sequence continues at coordinate 585,278 of ML778358.1, forward strand.
AATACTTAATCTATCGGCCTTCCCATTTGGAAAGTGGCCCGAAGACGTAGCCAGGGGGTTTGGTGAACTCCGTTACCAATTCTTGTTGATAGATGGTTTGCTTACATGTGTATGTGCTCATGTGCTTGATGGATGTTCTTTAATTTTGCATTTACAAAGGTGGTTAACAGTTAAAAATTAACATGCAAATAATGGTTAAAGATCTTGAATTTTAGATCAAGTTAAATTTTAGATCAAAACTAAGGCATACAAGAAACTTAAGTATTCTTTTCTTGTTTTTTGCAAATATAATATATTCGTATACCTATAATAACTTACAAAATATTCCATACTTTCTTGTACCTTTCATGAAAATAATTGTAAACACTGTTCTTTGCAAAAATGAAACATTTATCTGGATTTAAGTATATTCTACAACCATTGGTTTAATAATAGTAAAACATAGTATTCATTTGAATATATACGTAAAAACTATGAATTTCTCAAATAAATTATATTGTCTCAAACAATGCAAATAATACATTCATTTACCATTGCACTGTAATAACTCGTAACCAAAATAAAGATACATATTTTTTAAAGAAAATGTACCTGATCCTGCTTCAATGGCTAGAAACCAACTAAGTAGAGAACCAGTTCCTCCCAACCATAGACTTGGACAACCAATATTTCATGTTCATGTCACCCTTGAGCCTAAATCATTATTCCATAGGGATGGAAAACTGTATAAATTTTTCCATAAAATATTAGAGTTTGATTCTTTCTCAGAACCATCATACTCAATTCCTTCTCACAAGTATAAAGGAAACTCAACAACATCCTGCCTCCTTTATACTTGTGTAAAAATAGCTTGCCTGGGTATTTTTCAATTTAGCCTCATATCTAACCATAGGGAATCTTCTTGGCCTAACTTTGTGCTAGCATGTTCCCTCACATCCCACATATTTGGGAGTAGGGTTCCACTTGTCCGCATGGACAATATTTAATATGGTAGTTTTTATCCCTTTTCACTCACCCGCGGAATAATGATTTACTCTTTGTAGCTGGATTATCTAATCAGTTTGTTTCTAGTTAAATAAAATAAATTAAAAATAATATTTACTAAAATATTCATCATCGTCAATATTTATGATGATATAATTTTCACATAAGTCTTTTTCCAAAAACTTTCACAACATAACTATCAAAATAAATAAATGTTTAAATGTTTATAAATGGAAGGATATTACTTCCTCTCCCCCTTGAACTGAAGACCATCCTTGATGTTCCAATCTAAGCATACTAGCTCTGGTACAAATATGGATAAGACTTTATCATGTCTTCTTCAATTTCTCAAGTAGCCTCCTCAGGACTAAAGTTTCTCCACTGCACTTTAACCTTAGCGATGGCTTGGTTCTGCAACATAGTTTCCTTCTTGTCGAGAATACTTATCAGTTCCACCTAAAAATCACCTTCGGGTTCCACCCGAATCACATTCCAATTTACAATATAAGTTATATTATGTACATACTTATTTAACAATGAAACATGAAACACATTGTGTACTTTTAAATTCGTTGGAAGTGCAAGATGATAGGCCACTACCCCAACTCTAGCAAGAACTTGAAATGACCCACAATACCGTGGTGCCAACTTCGTACTCTTTCCCAAATTTAATGAGCTATTTATGGGTTTGACTTTAATATAAACATGATCCCCTATATTGAATTATGCATGTGTTCTTTTTAAGTTTGTAAAGCTCTTTTGTCTGTCTTGTGCACTTTTCAAATTTTGTTTTTCTTTCTTTCTTTCTAGATCTAAAATAAATCAGTCAACTGGGTTGTCCCAACTAACAGGTGTTTGACACTTCCTGCCATACATCACCTCAAAGGGACTAATCTTTAAATATGTTTGATAACCATTATTATATGCAAATTCAACCAAATGAATGTAGTCTTCCCACTTTTTGGAACAATCCATCACATACATTTGTAACATATCCTCTATAATTCGGTTAGTCCTTTCGGTCTGACCATCAGTTTGAGGATGATATGCGGGGCTAAAATTTAGCTAAGTATCCAAACCACTGAACAAGGCATTCCTGAAATTCGAAATGAATTTAGTGTCCCTGTCTAAAACTATAGTTTTGAGTATACCATGCATTCTAAATATTTCCTTCATGAAAATATCCACAATGTTTATAGCTTTGTGAGTTGATTTCACTGGGATTAAGTGTACAAATTTAGTGAGTTTGTCTACTACTACCATTATAGAGTCATTTTTTTCTTAGTTGTAGGCAGTTCTGTAATAAAATTCACGCTAATCACTTCCCATTTCCACTCAGAAATGGGTATTGGCTATTGTAATCCAGTTGGGTGATGGTGCTAAGATTTAACTTGCTAGCACTCAAGGAACCTAGCAAGATACTCAACTACTTCAGTTTTCATTCTAAGCCATAAATACTCTTTTTTCAAGAATATTATAGTCTTTTGGTAACCTGGGTGACTTGACTAAGGTTTCTTATGTACTTCAACCAGTATTAGATTATTCAAATGTGTGTTGTTTGGATCATAAATCATGTATTTATACTGCACTAAACCATCTTGATTGCATATGAATTTCGATTCTTTCTCAACTGATTTATTATTTTGACATTTTTCCTGTAATTTCCTATAAATTTCATCATTTTTTGTTGTTGATTTAATTCTCTATTTTAAATCATTTTGTATGTTACTGCTGAAAATTGCATTTTGTTTTCTGTTGGGTGAATCTTCTATCTTGTTTTCATTTCCTTTAATATGTATTATCTCAAAATCATAATCACTTAGGAAATCTAAACATCTTTCATGTCTTTCATTCAATTTTTGTTGATCGAAAAATTACTTAAGGTTGATATTGTTTGTTTTCAACAAAAATATTCTACCCAACAAGTAGTGTTGCCAAATTTTTAAAACATGCACGATAGCTGTTAATTCCATATCATGTGTTGCATAATTATTTTCATGAGGTTTTAGTTTTCATGATTCATAAGAAATTCATGATTATATTGTAACCATATTCCTCCTAATCCCTCTAATGAAGCATCACTATACACCACAAAATCCTTATGTGGGTCTGCTATATTCAAGATGGGTGTTGTTGTTAACAATTGTTTTAGATTTTCAAAGCTCTCTTGAATTTTTCATTCCATTTGAATTTGATTCCTTTATTTTGTAAATAAGTTATTGGATAGGAAACTTTTGAAAACCCTTCTATAAATCTACGGTAATACCATGTGATGCCCATGAAAGATCAGACATTTGGCACATCCTTTGGTACTATCTAGTCTAGGATGGCCTTAACCTTTTCTAGATCAACTAAGATCCCTTCTCCTGAAATTACATGTCCCAAACAATGTACTTTATCCTAATAAAATTCACATTTACTGAACTTTGCATATAGTTAGTGCTCTTTAAGTGTTTGCAAAGCCATTCTTAAGTGTTCCTCATGCTCTTCTTTGGTTTTTGA
>ML778358.1:603413-614163 GCA_009831015.1 Picea engelmannii
TATATATATATATATTAAATTTGTTCACTTCGATGCCATAAGGTCGTAGTGTTTTGATATAGATGGATACCGATGGCCACCCACCTCTTCCAACTGGCTCACATACAATTTTCATTTTGGTGGGTTTTTCTAGCTTTTCGAGTCTAAACCTCCGAGGCCATTTTGAGGCTCTAAACAAAATTTTATGGGCCCTCCATAGTCACACTATGGACAAAGTCAAAGTGTGATGGAATAATTTGTATTCCTCGTATAGACCTTTTCAATGGGCTATCGTGCTCCTAAAATGGAGATCGTATGCAAAAGTTAAAATCCTGGGAAGTTGATGTACCAAGTTACCCCATCGGGGCCCACATGACTTATGGCGCTTCTTCTCCCAGGGTTAGGTTTTTGGATATCTATGGTTTTCTAATTACTTCTTGATGCTAAAAAGGCCCGGAGGCCTCATTGTAATGTGATCAGACGAATGCACATAGTTGCCACATCTCTTCTCATAGATTAGCTACCACCATTCGAGAAAGATTGTTTCATTATGCATGTTATAGTTTTAACATATTTCTTTATTGAATAGAAGTTAAGTTCCATTGTATCTTTGTTATTGTTCTTTGTATATATGTGTTAATGTTATAGATCTATGTTTCATTTCGTTCCGCTCATAAATGTGGATCAGTGGTATCAAAACAGTCTACTCGTCATTTGTTTCTTTGTTCATGTCCCCAACAAGGTCAGGGTATAAATAGTTGGGACTCGAACCAATTGAACCTTTGCAAGATTGGCCTCGCCAAAATCGATAGAAACCCATGGGGGAATTAAAGAGATATGATGGGGTAGGAGATCCCTTTAAATTTTTGCTCGAGGAAGCCCTCGCACAACAGAGGAAGGAGATGATGGATAACTTTACATAAATCCTTCGACAACTGCCAACAGGCAATGCATCTTCCTCAAGCGGAGGAACCTCCCCTTTCAAGGTACAAATAAATTTTGTTATTCCTATATTTGAAGGTAAAATAGATGTAGATGTTGTAGACAAATGGTTAAACCTTCTAGAAGGGTATTTTCTGTCCATAACTTTTCTGATAGAGAAAATATTACATGTGTGATCCTTAAGTTCATCCCCCATGTCAAAGATTGGTGGAATACTTTCTGTGAGAAAATGGAAACAGAGGGATCTACATTATTTGTAGTCGCACCCACTTGGGGTTCTTTTAGGGATGTTATTAATGTTGGAAGTTATGACAAATTGTATACAATATGGACCACACTGTGGTAGGAAAGGTATCAAACGGTGCCAGAGTTCACCAATGTTTTCCATACCTTGCACACCAAGCTAGGTATCAAAGAGTCTGAGCGACATATGGTGCTTAAATACCACGACGGTCTTCATAAATACATCCAGACATAAATCGATTTTATGGACATCTCTTCCTAGGGTGCGACCTATCGATATGTTGTCAAAATCGAGCAAAATCTTAAACAAAATACATGGTAGTTTGGTTCTATGAAACCCTCACAGTAGAAGCAAGGAAAAGGCAACCCCAGCCTACAGAACAAAGGGCAGAGAAAGGATGTACAACCTCAGGAAAACTAGTCGAAATCGCAAATAAAGAAGGACAATGGGAAGACAAAGAAAGACACTAGGAAGTGGTGTGAGTTCCATAAGAGCCCCTAGCATAACATTGTTGAATGTCGCTCAAAGAAATCATTGGTGGTTGAGGTGAAAGCTTCTGAATCAGATGTGGGCTCTGACTTTGAGTCAGAACCCTAAAAAGGGTGATGGATCATTGATTCAGAACCCAGTGCCACCATTGCTACCACAAAGATCCAACCTGGTGAACCTGATGAACCAGAGGAAGGTGAGTGCCTCTTTCATTCATAGATGTGGGTGAAGGGTACTTTACTACACTTCATCGTTGATAGCGGTATCCAGAAGAACCTCATCTCAACAAAGGTCATCAAGTGGTTGGCTCTTTTGACAACACAACACCCACAACCATACACCATCGGATGGCTCTTCCAAGGGAGCGATCTCCACGTTAGCCAATAATGTTGCATGCCCTACGACATCAATCCCTTCAAACATTAGGTATTGTGTGATGTCGCCTCCCTTGAAGTTTGTGATGTTATTTTTGGCCAACCTTATTTATGGAAACATCATGTTGTATATGAGTCTAGGCCTCGTAGTGTTATTATTACTTTGGAGAGGAAATTGTATAGGATACCAGAGGTAGTCCCACCTATTTCTATTTACTTGATCTCTACCAAGCAATGCCAGAAGGTCATCTCTTAGACCAAGAAGTTTGTCTTCTTTGTGATTCCTTCTCACAGTGAGCAGAAGGTTGCAACCACATCCATGGCCTCCACAACAGTTCTCTCCACATAGAAGAAGCAATTGAATAAGGTCACAGAAGAATACAAAGACATATTCTCCTCACCCACTGGGGTACCTCTACACTGTTAGGTCAATCACTCAATCAATCTGGCCCCCAGTGCACCACTACCCAATGGGCCATTTTATCACCACTCTCTGTCAGAAAATGAGGAAATCAAGTGCCAGATCCAAGAGATGCTCGAAAAGGGGCACATGTGATGAAGCTCGTCACCTTTTGGAAGCCCAAGTGTGCTTTTGCAGAAGAAAGACAGGACCTGGTGACTCTGCATTTACCAGGCCCTAAATAAAATCACAGTCAATAACTGGTACCCAATTACCCAAATTAATGATCTCCTTGACCAACTCAAGGGGGGAAAATTCTTCAGTAATATTTTTCTAAAGTTAGGCTACCATTAGGTCCCAATAGAGAAAAATGATGTATGGAAGACTGCCTTCAAGTACAAAGAAGGTATTTTCAAACGGCTAGTCATGCCCTTTGTCTTGAAAAATGCCCCAACAACTTTCATGAGGATAATGGAAAATATCTTGCATCCTTTCACCAATTGTTTTTTGGTGGTGTATTTTGATGACATCCTCATCTTCAGCGAGAGTTGGGTGGAACACTTGCAACATATTCAACATGTTCTCCACATTCTGTGACAACACAAGCTATATGAAAATTTGGAAAAATGCTCATTCTGCATGAACATGGTCCAGTAACTAGGCTGCGTTGTTGATGAACATGGGTGCATGTCGATCCAACCAAGATTCAGGTCATTTGTGACTGGCCAGCGCTAACCACACTCATTGAGCTTAGAAGCTTCTTAGGCCTTTCCAATTTCTATCGTGGGTTCATGTTGGGATTCTCCCACATTGCATGAGCCCTTAGCCAAGTGACCAAAGGTGGTGAAAAGGAAAAATTTGTGTAGGGCCAGTCACAACAAAAATCATTCAATGAATTGAAGAAGCGCTTGTGCTCATCTCTAGTGCTCTCATTACCTGACCTGCAGTATCCTTTTGAGATTGAGATAGTTGCTTCAGACTATGTTGTGGGCACAGTTCTCACTCAACATGGACATCCCTTGGCCTATCATAGTGAGACGCTATCATATACCATTCATAAGTACCCCACTTATGATAAAGAAATTTAATCCATTGTAAAATCATGCTGCCAATGGAGGAAATACATTCTCGGGAAGGAGACTGACATCCACACTGATCATAAGCATTTGCAGTTCATGCAAACACAAGGAAAATTGCGGAATGACCACCATCAGAAGTGGTGCACATATTTTCAGCAAATCTATCTCAACATCAAGTATAAGACATGGAGCACCAACCACATAGCTGACTGCCTCAGTCAACCTCCAGTTGCAGCACTAACCACGGTGCTACACTCCTGCGGACATGAGACCTATGGATGGCCCCAACCCTATGAGAAAGATCATGACTTCGCCACTACCTACCATATGCTAGGAACATACATAGTTGTCATTGATTTCCATCTTCAGGACATGTTGTTGGGCCATCTGGGCCATCTGGGCCATCTCTGCATCCCATCAATCGAGCAAGCAAAGCTGATTTGGTAAGCTCATTACAGTCGGGTGGAAGGAAACTTCAGTGTAGAAAATATAGTGGATGTGATGCAATAATATTTCTATTGGTCAAAACTTCGACAAGATGTCAACAAATATATCAGGTCCTACATGGCCCACATCATTTCCAAACTGACCATTAAGAAACAAGGCATGTACACCCCTCTACCTACTCTCAACATTCCCTAGGAATCCATCTCGATGGACTACATTTCAGGACTTCCTTCAACCAAGTAGGGAAATGATTTTTTTTCCATGGTTGTTTATTGATTTTCCAAGATGGTGATTCTGGTCGCCTACAAGAAGAGAATCACAGTGGAGGAAATTGCCAAGCTCTTCTTCGAACAAGTATGGGTACATTTTGGGATACCACATACCATTGTCTCAGATTAGGACAGTCAGTTCCTCAACACATTCTGGTAGAGCCTCTGCTCATAGTTAGACACCAAGCTCACCAAATCCACGACCTTCCATCCCCAAATGGATGGCCAAACTAAGGTCATCAACAAGATGATAATGCATATCTTGCGCATGTACAATTCCAAGAATCTACACACATGGAATGAGTCTTCCCTATGTTCATCAAAGTTACAACAAAGCCATACATAGCTCAATTGGCCACAACCCCTTTCAGGTGGGGTAGGGATTTCAACCATTGGGTCCGATGTTGCATTGCCCCTTGCGTCCACATAGGTAGAATCATCCCATGCTCAAACTAAAGCTGACAAAGCCACCCAGTTCATTGAACGAATCCAACGCATCCACCAACAGGTTCATGATATTTTGTAGAAGTCCAATGCCAAGTACAAGCAGTGTCATTATCAACACTGGATGCCCCACAAGTTTCAGGTGGGCGATAAAGTTTGGTTACATTTGCATAAAGAATGCCTTACAATACCCCATTAGAAGCTTCATCCACTCCACTATGTACCTTACACCATCAACAAGGTTGTGGGTGATAATTGTTTTGAGTTCAACATTCCCCCCTTCCTTTGCTTGCACCCAGTGTTTAATCTGAACCTCCTTCAGCCATACTTTCCACCATTATTGGACACCTCAAAGATAGTAGAATAATTGACACCGATAGAGCTCAACCCTGAATTCATGGAATAGGAATCCACTGATCAGATCATGGACACATAGGTCAAGGGTAGTTTCCAAAAGAAGCTTCAACTTTATCATGTTGTCAAAGTGGGGTAGCTCCGGCACCAAGGCAAGTGGCTCACCCAGGGCCAAATTCAGCAGAAATTTCTCATCTGATGGGGGAACTCAACACAATAGATACCATTTCTTCTTAAGGGGGGAGGATTTATCTAGGTGGATATTGGTGGCCACCCACCTCTTCCAACTGGGTCACATACATTTTTCATCTTGGCATTTTTTTCTAGATTTTTGGGTCCTAAACTTTCGGGGCCGTGTTGAGGCCCTAAACAACATTTTTTGGGCCCGCCACAATCACAGTATAAATAGATTCATATTATTATAGAAAAAATTGTATTCCTAAGATATACCTTTCTAATGGGATATCGTGCGCCTAAAACGGAGATCATATGCAAAAGTTACGACCCCAAGAAGTTGATGTACCATCTTACCCCATTGGGGCCCACATGAATTTTGGTGCTTCATCTCCTAGGATTAGGTTTTTGGATGTCTATGGTTTTATAATTACTTCAAACAAATGTGTGTAGCCGTCACATCTCTTCTCAGAGATTAGCTACCACCATTCGAGCAAGATTGTTTCATTCTGCATTTTATAGTTTCAACAAATTTCTTTCTTGAATATAAGTTAATTTTCGTTGTATCTCTGTTATTTTTATCTATATATCTATGTTAATGTTATAGATCGGTGTTTCATTTCATTCCACTCATAAATCCGAATCTTGTTTAAACCATACTCTGATATCATTTATAATGTTTCCTATATATATATATATAATCCCTTTTGATAATTGCATACTTGTATAGCTGCACTTATCATATAGCTAATTAAATATTTAATGCATAAGATTGTTTTGTACACTTTACTAATAGTCATGGTAATGCCATGAAAAGATAAGGTAATCATTGACGTCCAAAACAATATGCAAGCTTTACTATTATATTGATGGCTCTCTTTTTGTAATCCTTCTCTTTGTTGCAGGTATTACAAGTTTTTTTTTGACTAATTATTATGTTACACAAACCTTTAACACCTTTAACACTATAGTGCTCATCCTTACTTTGTAAGTGGCTTCTCTTATGCACAGGTCATTATGGATTCTAATGTTGGTGGAAAACTCATATTCTTTACGGTACAATTTTAACTCTTTTTATAACAATGTTCCTTTTGTATTATAAATCTTGAAATATAATCTAAAATATTTAAATTGATTATCAATAAAATTGATAATCTAAGTACAAACGTTTATACCCATAACAAAATAATTTTTATACCATAATACCTCAAACTTCTATATATTAATAATATTATAATGAGTGTAAACCGACCTGCTACATTGGTTATGGATCGAATGACTAACTCCACTATTTATATCAACAAGTTCACCGTGGCTCTTGGCCTTAGGGTCCTTATGAAAAACAACGATGGTGCCTAGAACTTATGATATGTCAATATCGTACTCTATTAAATCACTTCAAACTTGAGTTAAATCGTTTACATGTGTTTATATTCTAGTTATCATTTCTTTGGTTATTAAAAAGAATATATACTAGCACAGCTGTTAAGTCGCGGTTGGTGAATGTCGAAAAGTGTTTATGGCTGTTAAAAATGCAACGCTGAAACGACTGGCGACCACAATTGCTGGTGATGCCAGCACAGAAACGCGGTCAACACAGAAACGCGGCCACCAAACTTCAACCAACAGAAATATGAAACACCTTAATATCTGTGTGAATATTTTGATATTTTTTAATTAGGTAGACGTGACAATAAGTTAGTGAACACAGTAATTTTTAAACACGATTAGGTAAATATAAAAAAGCAAACATATAAATGGATGTCTTTATAACAACTCAGAAGTCAATGGATGAAATCAGAGCCATTCATTTATTGTGACGACTAAGAATATTCTAGGCATATTTAATCTTGTCCATAAAAAACGTATTAAGAACTAAAAACCTATTAAATGTGCCCATTATCAATAGGTATATACCTTTCAACATAATTATATATATGTCCTTCTGTTAACCAAGATGCCATGTTCGTTTAACTCTTTATTCCATCGATGGATCATGAATGCATTCAGTATCATAGTTTATCTTTAATATGTTGTTTTACCTTGATGTTGTTTGCCATAGTTAGTGGCATCTTTTCACAGCACCTAGAATGTTAACTTCATTCTTTTCGAAAACAATGTTTAGGGTTTTTAATATAATCCCTAGAATCTTTTTAGTTTGTTTTGTCTTTACAATACATGTATGAATTTTTTTCAGTTGGATAAGAAATCTGTATAAAATATAAATTTCATTTGACTCGGCATCTAGGAGCGATACCATGAGCTTACTTAGGTCCTCTATTGTTTTGCATGAACAATTTAAATATGCCCTCTTTGACGGGTCGAGGGTTTCATTTAACGTCTCTAATATTTTATTCCTATATCTTATGCCAAGGCTATATAATCGTTGGCTCCATGGTTTAAAGTATTCTCTCTTTAAAAACAAAACAATTTATCTTTCTTCATGAGATATTTGTTTTGTCATGTTGTTCCTCTGTTAAATAAATAGAATGTTTCTATTATTTCTTTATAAATTCAGAAACTACTTCTCTAAAATTTCTCATGCTAGTGTTTCATTTTATTTCATAACAATTCTTTGGTTATAACCCTACACTATCTTCAGGGTTTGCTCTAATTTAATAATTAGATAATCGTTTCTTACTGTAATGTATTTTTATAGTTGAACAAGATATTCAAAATAAAAGTCATGCACAACCTAGCTTCTTAGACAGTCTTTAGTCTGCAAAACAATTGTTTAATAAAAATTATACAATGGTATTTATATTCAAGAAGTATCATAGGGTTTCTCTTCAAGAAAATAAGTCATAAAATAAAATTAAGTATTATTTTTTTGTTTTATGCAAATATAATATACTGTTATACCTATAATAACTTACAGATTCTTCTATTATTTTTTGTAATTTTCATGAAAATAATTGTAAACAATGTTTTTTTGCAAAAATGAAAGCATTTCTCTGGATTTAAGTACAGTCTATAGCCATTATTTTAATGAGATTAAAATACAATATTCATTTGAATGTATATGTAAAAACTACGAATTTCTCAAATGAATTCTATTGTGTCAAATAATGCAGATTATACATTCATTTCCTATTGAAACGTAATAACTCATAACCAAAATAAATATAAATGATTTTTAAAGAAAACATATATGAGCCTACTTCAATGACAAGAATCCAATTGAGTAGAGAACCAGTGCCTCCAAACCATATACTTGAACATCCAAGATTACTTGCTCATGTCACCCCCGAGCCTAAATCATTATTTCATAGGGACAGAAAAATGTATAATGTTTTCCAAAATAATATCATGTTTTGATTCTTTCTCAGAACCATCAAACTCAATTCCTTCTCACAAGTACTCAACAACGTCCTATCTCCTCTATACTTGTGTAAAAATAGCTTGCCTAAGTCTTTTTCAATTTAGCCTCGTCCCTAACCCTAGCGAATCTTCTTGGCCTAACTTTGTGATAGCTTATTCCCTCACATCCCACATCTTTGGGAGTAGGGTTCCACTTGTCCCCATGGACAATATTTACTCTGATGGTTTTTATCCCTTTTCACTCACTAATGGAATAACAATTTACTTATTGTAACTGGATTCTCTAATCAGTTGGTTTCTAGCTAAATAAAATAAATTAAAAATAATATTTACAAAAATATTCATCATCATCAATATTTATGATATGATTTTCACAAAAGTCTTTTTCCAAAAAAGTTCACAACATAGCTATAAAAAAAATTAAAATGTTGATATGTTTATAAATGGAGGGATATTACATGTTACCTTAAAATTTACCCCTGAATAAAAAATTGGCACCGCCACTAGCATCATTTTCTTCGACGTTAAAATTGCAACTTCTTTGAAACTATGGACTCAACAACCAGTACCATTGCAACCAAAATCTTAAAATCAACCCCCGAATTGAAAAGTGGTGCTCCTAGTAGCACCGACACTTTTTTAAGCTAAAGAAATTACAATGTCATTGAAATCATGGCCTTGACAACCAATACCCTTGCAACCAAAATCTTAAATTCCACCCTTGCATCGAAAAGTGGTTCTATTAGTAACCCACTCTTTTCTTCGAGCTTAAAATTGCAATATTGTTTAAACCATAAAAAAATAACCAAAAATAAAAAGAAAAAACCATAAAAGTGGAAGAAGAAAAAAACAAATCGGGAAAACATGTTTTTTTATAGAAATAAATAAAAATTAAATTTTAAAAAATAATAAAAAGAAAACGAAAACTACATCACGCCCTTCTTTTATTTTATTTTTCAAAAAAAAATCTAAAAAATTAAAATAAATAAATAGAAAGAAAACGAAGAGAAAAAACAAAATTGTATTTAAATTCAATTTGAAAAAAAAAAATATTAGAATTGTATTTGAACCCCCCAAAGAAAAAACAGATTGAAATACAAATTTGAAAAAAAAACCCCTTAAAAATTACATATATTAAATTTTTTGAAAAGGCTATTAGTAGTTTTTTTTTTTTAAATGGACCACCCCCCCCCCGCCTTCTCCCATAGCCCCTCAGCGTGTCTCTCCTTTAAGAGGTGGGAAAGGGTACAAGAGGGAGGGAAAGGATGGTGCAAGGCGGGGGCAGGGAAATAGGTGGGCAAGGCAAGGGGTAAATAGGGGGGCCCACAATTTTATTCACATTTTAAAAAAATTATTAAATTTTTTTTTTCATTACTTTTTAAAAGTTGGTTTTTCAAAAATGTTTATCAATGTGTGTTTTTGGTTAAATTGTAGTTAAAAAAAAAAATAAAGGTTTTTTTTCAAATTTTTTTTAAATGTTTCAAATTAATTTTAAATACAAGTTTTTTTTTATTTGTTTTTAGGGTAAAGGCAGTTTTATTTTCTTTTTTATTGTTTTATCTCTCTATATATATATTATGTTTCTTTTTTTCTTTTCCTTCTATTTTTATTTATTTTTTCATGGTTTCATGTATATTGTAATTTTAAGTTAAAAATAAAAAGGGTATTACGGATAACAGATCTTTTCAATATGGAGATTGATTTTAAGATTTTCATTGTAAGGGTATGAGTATCAAGACCACTTTTCAATTCAATGGTTGATTTTAAAATTTTGGTTGCAACAATACTAATTGTTGAGTCCATGATTTCAAAGAAATTGCAATTTTAAATTAAAAAAAATCGTGTCACTGGTAACACCACCTTTTTATTTAAGAGTTAATTTTAAGGTAACATTATGATCATCTTAAGGCCATAGTTGTAAAATGTGGTAATTTTAACCCCGTCAAAAAAACAGTATTATTGTAAAACCCTTTTTGAAATGGGAGAGGGAATGAGGAGCTGCAAAGGGAAGCAAATGTTTCATTTTTTTGTTTTTCTAAATTTATTAATTGTTTTTTAAAGTTTTTTTTTTATTTTTTTATATATATATATTTTTTTAAGTTTTTTTTTTTCAAAATTGTATTTCAATGTGTTTTTTTATTAAGTGTAGTTTTAGTTTTTTCAAATAGGTTTTAAATCCATTTTTTTTTAAATTTGTCTTTTTAAGTATTTTGGGATTTTTTTGGAAAAATAAA
>ML778358.1:626441-656285 GCA_009831015.1 Picea engelmannii
TGTATATGTATATGTATATGTATATGTATATGTATATGTATATGTATATGTATATGTATATGTATATGTATATGTATATGTATATGTATATGTATATGTATATGTATATGTATATGTATATGTATATGTATATGTATATATTATTTATTTTTCTCAACTAATTAGTTAAGCTTATTAAGCTTAACTAAAGAAAGGTAGTTGAACTACCATAAATTATTGAGAAGGAATAAAAGCTCAATCAAATGAAGAGACAAAGACAAGAGATAATAGAGGGAGAACTTCATCCATAAGATTTTCTCTATACTTGTGAGATACTTTTCATTTTCCATTCATTCTGAGTTTACTAGAAGGATTAATCATCTTGATGACAACAAGGTATTTTTGAAGGAAGCGAGATTCAAAACTGAACCATATATTTCAACAACTTTTTTTAAAGGTGTGTGATTTATCTTTGGCAGTCTGTGTTTTCTTATCTATTTATAAATTAAATTTTATGACTAATAAAGAATATTTTGAAGAGCTAAGTGACAACATTTTGTGGCAAGTTGATCCATATCTTTAGCTTCAATTTTCTTTTGTTGTAAGAGTCCTTTTGTATGGTTCCCATCAGAGGCTTCTAACTATGACTTTGGTCCCTACCCTAGCAGGGGTTTGTAAAGAGAATTCAACTTTGTATCTCATAATGAAATCAATATAAAATCAGAATTCTGATTTGAGTCTCACATATGTATTTTTGATGATTTGGTTCATATTTCACTTTTATCTCCATGTACATACTCATGTAATTTATGTTTAGTTTATTTATTTGCAAAGTTACAGATAATATATAAAAAATGAGCCTTGGTCCCTTGTAATTAATACTCGTGGATTAAGTGATTGTTTCTTTTATTCTAAGGCTATAAACCCCGGGTAACATTCCTAACTATCTTGCCTTAGCCCAACAAGATCTGAAAATGCTTGAGTAAGGTTCCTCATATCTCTTCCTCAACATAGAGTTTTGGTACAGGTTGTTGGTGTATTTGGTATATGTTGGTACAAGTTTATTACAAGTTATTGGTACAGATTGGTACAAGTTGTGATAGGTTATTGGTACATATTGATTTTATTGTTTATGATACAATAATATGTTGATGATAAATAGATGAACATAGTTGAATAAGTTAAAGGAATATAAATTTTGGTTTAAAGTTTAAAATAAGTACAAATTGTTCATTATTGATTCACCTCCCCACCCCCGCTTAGTAATCCAACACAGGGCTACAAGGATCAAATACATGATAAATTAAAGTTGCATAGAGATAGTACAAGTAATGTTCATAGTGTCCCACTATGCTTCCATTGCATGACTCGGATAGTTCTTAGCAACATTCATTGAGATCCTAAAGAGAAACCTCACCAAAATCATAGTCTTCATTGTGGCAATCATCTACTTCATTGTAGTTAGCTTCATGGGTCCAATAAATGGGTCCATTGAGATGAGAAAAAATATCCTAGTCAACTCTTTTTATCTAAATGGAAATATTTGTAAATACTAATCAATTTTTTGTCATCATTACAATGCATAATAATTCCAAAGGTGTAGTGGAGGACATATTGCATGGATTCATAAATTCCTTTGTAACTAGGGTGGCTAATTGTACAAATGACATGGGGATGGTGGAGTCAGAGCTCGAGGCTATAAAATTGATGGAGAACCATATAGATACATGGATATGGAGTGTATTTGAGGTCAAACCATAAACCAATATGGATTATCATGTGGGAAATATTCAAATAACAGATATGAAATATTAAGTAAAGGTGATATTTCAGTGGTAAACTCAAATTTCTCGAAAGTGTTGATCAATACAAAGAAAAGGGGAACATGCACTCCAAATTCAATCACTAATAATACAATTAATAAGAATAAGTGGCCAATGAAGATATTTTGGAATAAGGTCAATAATATCCTTCCCATTCAATTCCCACCCAAAGACCTGTCATCCTTCCCAATCAATTTTGAAATGAAAAAGATGTGGTTTTCCATAATGTATGTTTCTTAACTCAATTCAACCATAGATTGTTTATTCCATACCCAACCAATTTCACTCCCTTTTATTTTTATAGAATTCTTCTGTTGCTGATGTAAACTCACATACAATGCTTATTTTTATAGTAATCCTCTAGAATGGAATCAAATAGTTGTTGATGTAAACTCACATAGTATCATGTAATGACATGGGGAATATGATTGATTTAGAGTGGCATAAAATAGTCGTAGATGAAAACTCACATAGTATCATGTGATCATATGGGGAATACGATTGGTTTAATGTGAAAAATAAAATCATTCTAATTGACTTGAGGAAGGCAAGGGTTGTGACTTGCTTTGCATGTGGTATAGAATTTTTGAAAGTTCTATGGTAAGAGTATCAACAAGATAATTCTTTATAACATGAATATGTTCAAATTAGAATTCATATCAAAGTATCTTTTATTCCCATCTATGTAATCATCCTTGGACAATCGTTGGATCTATATTTTGTTTCATGAAACCTTTAAAAAATTGATAGACGAAATTGATAATAAATCAAATGGGTGAAATATAAATTATAAAATATTTCAAGGGTTCGACCAAGGATAGGATTTATTTCTCTATGAATGATACTTAAGCTGGGTATAATAGAATGAACCATTAACACACTAGACTATTTCTTCACTACCATCAATCTTATTTTCAAGGATAATTATTCCCCAATAGGAGTCTAAGGAATTCATGTAGACAATGAATGTTCCATTGGAGGGGATTATCAAGGAAGGGACATGTTGAAAAAGATATTTAATTGATTATACAATAAATATGTGGTGGTATGTCCAATACTATGGATTATTATTGAGTTGATCCATGAGGATATGACTATATTTATGTAGATCTTTAAAAATAGGATCCAAATAACTAATAAAACCAATAAACCATTGGAATTATTTAGCAACACTCATCTCATCAGGAAACTGGTGTACATGATTAAGAGCATGTCACTAAGGCTTGATAGTTCCATTTCTATTTTCCACACCTAGGAACTAGAGTTTGGTTGTATAATCATGATTTGTATTGCTAAAGACGATAATGTCATGCTTGTATATGAGGTCATGGAAAATTTTCAAGTGGATATCATGCTCTTGGTGTGAAGCACTAAAAACTAACATGTCATCTATATAGGCTACAACAAATTCATAGAATGTATGAAAAATCAAGTCCATCCATTGTTGAAACTAGCTAGGAGCATTGTGAAGTCCAAATAACATGAAAATTCATTGGAATTTTCCTTGCAAAACTAAGAAGACAATTTTTTGGATGTGGTCTAAGAAGCTGTTTAGTTGGTAGAAACCACATTTACAATCAAATTTAGAGTAGACCTTACTATGTGAAATGTTTGTATGAGATATTTTTTGTAGGTAATATGAAACCTAAATGGGACAGTGATTTGTTTTAAGGGGGAGTAGTCAACTGCAATGTATTTCTAGCCAGCTTTTTACTTTGGGTATTTTCTAACCTATTGACGAGGGGAAAATTGCTCTTTTTCAATAGTAGGGGTTACCCTCAGCAAGAATGTCCCAATAAGACCTCTCACAATTTGGAATAGGGAACCCATCCAAATTCTGGCCCGAAATCCGTTTTTGGTTTTAGTTTTAGTGGTTGTGGCCCACTCCACCGATGAAGGTTTCCTAAGCTAAAGAATGAAATGCAACTAATCTAATATGAATGTGCATGGACGACACTAAAGAAACCAAAAATTAAACATAGAACCAACCATGCTCCTATCTAGGTCCTGGGAAATAGTTCACACAAAGAAGAGAAAACAACATGAATAAATAGTCTAGCATTTGAATAATCATTTACGGTTCTACACCCACGAATTTAGACAAATACTCTCTGAAGAACATAAATGATAATGCAACCATCATACATAATAATAGTCTACAACATGAATGCATTCTTACACAAATCAATTGTTGATAAAAACATAAAGGAATAGCCCACAATACATCCAACATGAGAATCAAAGATCTCTAGAAAATAGATTGGCCAAACCGGATTCTCAACATTAGACGTTTATGTAATAGTACATGAAAGCTCCAAGGAAGGATTATCAACTTTAGTTAACACTGTAGTATTTAATGAAATAGTTCGGTGAATACTACAATGCTTGAAGAGAAAAAAATCCCTTTTCTTGGATACAATCCTCGTATTTATTAGAGTTCAACGTGACTCTTGGCCTTTTGCCTCCCCCTATGACCTTTCATTTACAAACTTTTGTCCTTATCCCCTTCGTAATGATAAGAGGACAAATATAGAAGTTACATTTCAGATTAATCTTTTAGCATTGGTGGGCCATCGTAGATTTTATCTATAGTGCACCTCTTCACCCATAATGACTGGCTTGGGCAATGGGGGATTCTATCAACATAGGGTTCATACTCCCTCTTCAATCATTTGTGTTCGATTCCCTTCATTTCTCCCCGTTGTTGTGACCATTGTTGTTGTTTCTCTATTGTTCTTGGATATAGATCACATTGTGACGATGTTGAGTCAACCTCCCCTTGGTATCAATACCTAGCACCATTCAACATGCAACAAGTGAGTGACCTCAGAGTAATCTCAAAATAAACTATTAAAACCAACCATTTGAACCCATATAAATGAAATATTAATTAATTAAAATTTTGTATAAGATTCCCTAAATTCGATCCCTAGTTCCTATGATCATGGTTGAGACGTTGTGTTCTTCGGGGCCGTTGATAAGGTTCTAGATATTAATCCTGAACAATGCAAACAATTCGTGAGGAATTTCTCAAATCATATAACTGGGAAGTCATATATCTTGGAAATATATTTCCAACGGTATAAGGAACACGTGAAACAAGCATCCGAGTCAAAATTTACGACCAAAATATGAACAACAATTTGGTAGGGTCATGTATCTATTTCAGAGCACTTTAAAGGAATTCCTCTGGTGTAAACCAAAGCACTTTGAAGGAACTCCTCCTTAAATTTTGAATCTATTTTCAACAATTCAACAAATTTCAGAGGATTCTGTGAAAACGCTTCCTTTGCTTTCAGAGAACTTTGTGGGAACTCTTTCAGAGACTCTTCCTTTTCTTTCGAAGAGGTTTCCAACAACTTCCAAAGGATTTTTCAACAACTTTCAGAGGAGTTTTCAACAATTTTCGAAGCACTTTATGGGAACTCCTCCTTTGCTTCTAGAGAACTTTTTGGAACTCTTTCGTAGAGTTTGTGGGAACTCTTCCTTTGCTTTCAGAGCACGTTCCGACAAATTCTGGAGGAGTTTTCAACAACTTTCGGAGGATTTTTCAACAACTTTTGGATCACTTTTTAACAACTTTCGGGAGAATTTTCAACAACTTTTTGAGTAATTTTCAACAAATTTCGAAGGAGTTTTCAACAACTTCTAGAACACTTTATGGGAACTCCTCCTTTTCTTCCAGAGAACTTTGTGGAAAATATTCTGTAGGATGTTTTGGGAACTCTTTCTTTTCTTTCAGAGAACTTTCCAATAACTTCCGGAGGAGTTTTCAACAACTTCCAGATCATTTTTCAACAACTTCCAGAGGAGATTTCAAAAACATTTGGAGCAATTTTCAACAACTTCCAAATAATTTTGTGGGAAAATGTCCGGTATGACCTAGGGATCATCAAAGGAACTCCTCCAGTGTGTTCTGGATAAGTTTCCAACAAATCCTCTTTTATGGGAAGAAAAAATCGAAAAAAATTCTAAGTGTCCTTTTATCGGAAAGAAACAACAAGATGTTGAGTTTCAAAGTCCATAAATTTCTCATGCGATGCCCAATTGAGGTGCCAATTTTTGCAACATGGAGAGAGCGGAGAGATGTTTCTAGTGAGATAAATCAACATGTTATTCTATCATTCTATCAGTGTAATGGTCTATGATTCTAGTTTGGGTGAGAACTCTTTGGTGATCATTTTGGCACTTTTGTATCTCAAATTTCAATTTCATCAGTTGCATTGGAATTGTAATCGCGTATTTTATATAGTCAACCTATTTTGGGGATGAAAAGTACACTTTGAAGAACACCGAAAATTATGCCCAAAGGAATTTTTTTAATGAAAGTTTGGGTCTCATTCTTGTTGTTGTCTTTCCCAAATTCAGTTCCATGAGTTCCTATTGTTTATGGTAGTGGTAGCATCAGACATGTACTTCTGCATTGGCATGTGTCTAGCATGTGGAATTCATCAAGAAGTCTTCTAGTCTTGATTTTTCTTTAGTTAAAAGGAATTAATTAAAGTAAAATTGTATTTATTAGTGAATTGATTTATTTAAGGAACATGCATAACATGCAACATGTAATATAAATCTTAAGTGGGTGTGAGAAGTAATCTCAACTATATATCACTTTGAATATTAGAAATATATTGTAACTTGTGATTATAAAATCAAGGCTAGGGTGAAGGAGGAAGTCACTTGTGTTGAGGGAGTCAACACATAGTCCCTTGGTGAGAGACCAAGGTGGGGACCTTTGGTGAGATGTCAAGTTTAAGATCTTTAGTGAGATGCCGAGATGAGGTACCTTGATGAGAGATCAAGGTTGGACCTAGAAAAGAAGGACTTTTTCTAGTGTGAAGATTGTAGGAGAAAAGAAGAAATTTTGCTAGTGTGAGGAGTGTAGGAGCAAAGAAGGACTTTTGCTAGTGTGAGGAGTGTAGGAGCAAAGAAGGAATTTTGCTTAAGCTATAGTGAGGAGATATCTCAGGTTGGGTGAAGATATTTCATCTAAGTATTGATGTAGACAGGGTTGGATCACAAAGGATAATGATTAAAGATCTTGGATAGGTGGAAAATGACTTCCATCTAGAGGCCATATAGGTCAAGGAGAAGAGAGAGAAGAGGCAGTCGCAGGTGGGTTTCAGAGGATAGAAGCTAGAGAGAAGCGTAACACCATATGAATTTTTTTTTACGGGTTTTCCATACATGTATGTATGTCTCAATAGAGAAATTCATGTACACATGTGGGTTTTATGAAGGATATTCATGTACACCTCAATAAGCATGTTGGTACAGGGTCGTATAGCAGTATAGA
This sequence comes from Picea engelmannii, assembly GCA_009831015.1. Classification (NCBI taxonomy): domain Eukaryota; kingdom Viridiplantae; phylum Streptophyta; class Pinopsida; order Pinales; family Pinaceae; genus Picea; species Picea engelmannii. The sequence continues at coordinate 633,540 of ML778358.1, forward strand.
AATTTCTAGGTTTGTCTGCAATGTATATTTCTCTTTGTGGGTCATTTTCCATGTTATGGGAGCCCTGATTTGACCTTAATAAAAGAATAATTGAACTAGTTTTCCCTCTGAGATTTTTCTAGAGGTAGTTTACTAGAAAATATTAGTGTCTTGTGTGATTTTGATTTCCTAGTTTATGCTTTCACTGCATGTTTAGTTGATTACTCATTTGTGCTTTTAGTAGATAAAGAGACTTTATTTTGACCTAATTAGTGCATGCTGATTAGAGGATGAATATCAAAATGGTATTAGAACATTCCAAGGGTTGTTAGAGAGATTCAACATGGTATCAAAGCAAGGTTTCTCTAGGAGGAAACCAAGTGCACATGGTATCGATAAATCTATGAGATCTAAGTGACTAGGGGAGAGATCAAGTTCATATATAGGGTTACAGTAGCAGATCTATGGGATGAGGAGTGTTGCGGTGGGTGCATGAAGGACTAAGCACATATCCACTATATTTTGCAGCAGATATGTTGGATCTACAGGAGATGTTAGAAGATCTATAAACTAGCAGGAAAAAATCAAAGGACTGATTTATGGGAAACAACAGTACTGAGGAAGAACAAGTTTTTTTGCAGGTGTACAAAGGTGTATGTGTGTTACAATGGTGACAGTTTGTTAGAGAAAGATTTGCCTCACCCTATGCAATCTTGTAGAGAGGGCCTTATTCCATTCCCCCATGCAGACTTACTTTCCCTGATTGATAAATCTAGAGACAAAAATAAATGTTTTTCCACTTATATGCACCTTTCAATCTATACAACAAGCGTATATGTTGGTTGCTCCACTACAACCCGCGTACATCAAGATTTGTGCCAAAAAATAAAAGTTAAATGTTGAGTTTCCATGTCACGACAGTAGATCTCTGATCCTTGTCCTTCCATATACTAGAAACGTTTTGACTCGGCCCTTCAGTTGCATTTTGAAGGCTATAAAGAAGCCAATTCCGAGCTATGGAAAAGGAGAGAGAATTCAACTTTGAGAGAAAAGTTACTCTGGAGAAATTATTTACTTCATATTGAGTCTGCATCCCTTTTTCCTTTAAGTTTGAACACAATGTTCAACCCCCAAGCTCTTCCCTTATTGATGGAGAACCTCTTTGTCTCCCTTATATGAGCTTGGCTTTGGTGGAGGATTGAAGTGGTGGAGACCCAGTTGGAAGGAACTCGGTTTCTTGGTTCCAAACTGTGCTGACATTGAAGTCTGTAATATTTTCACTTCTGTTGATCATTTATTAATAGAAATACTCCTTTCCCGTCCAATTGATATCTTGCAAATATATGTATTATGATCCATGGGCATGTTTGTTTCGTATATTAATGGATTATGCTATCTAATGTGCTAACCTATTATATTATCACTATATGCTTGCTCTGCTTGTTTGTTGAGAACTCATTGTAGGTATAAAGATTTGGGTCGAAGTGCTCAACGGTGGACATCATCAAACATTTGGATGAGGTAGGCCTCTTTCTTACCTCTCTTGCAAATTAGTTTATATAGCATATGCTGGAATTGATTCGATTTCTACAGTCATACCTGTCTATTGTGGTTCACCCTATCCATAGAGAGATTTTCCTCATAACAGAATTGGCGACCGTACTGGGGATGCATTTTCTTTCTTAGGATTTTAAGTACTTTTATCCTTAGATTGCTCTCATTTCTATTGTGGTTATTGTCGTATCATTGCTTGACAGATCCTGTTCACTATGGGTCTGAGTTTTCAACCTTTCTCCCTTGCCTGGCCTTGTTTTAAAGCATATACACATCTTTTTGCTTGACAGTCGCGTATACACACAGGCTGTCTCACTGCAAGCTACGTATACACGCTCTGTTTCCCCAAACAGTCGCGTGCACCTTTTCTCCTTTCCTATTTTCTTGGGGTGGTGTTTGCTGGGTGGGATTCGATGCTTGTTGAGCCTTCTTAGATCCTTGTAGTGCCTGTTGAGTGCCTGTGGGATGACAGGAAACCCTCTTTTGGTTGAATTTTTGGGCGAAGTTTTTCTCTTCATCTTTTCATTTTTATTTTCCTTGTACATTGGGCTAGGTGTTTCATTACTTGATATCCTGCTTGAGTTAACCCTCTTTTATACATAGTAGGGATATATATATCAAGTTACTTTTCAGTCCATGTATTTTCAATTTCGATATATTGAAAATACAAAAAAATAGGCTTTTTGCATTTCTTGGCATTTTTTGTCTTTTGAGTTTTTATCATTAGCTTAGTGCATACAGTGAAAGATTGCATTTTTACTTCTAAATCATAGAGTTGAATTTGAAAATTGCATCACTTTTAGGAGCATATCATACATTAAAAGTTAAAGTTAGGACTTTGCATTATTTTCATATTTACTTTCTTGCAAAGTCATAACACCATGAGTGTCATCACCATACCTTTTTGAGTAATCATGGCCATAAAATCAACGCTATAATTTAAAATTTATTAGTAACGATTTTATTTTCTAGGGTGCACAAACTAGCCTAGGATTTAGTGCCTTGAAATAGGATTTTGTGAGTAAACTTCTCCAAGGCAATTAAATCAACATATGTGTCTAAGAAAGGGAGTTGATAAGTCCATTTTATAATTGGTAAGATCAAGAGGCTCAACTCACACTGGAGTTAATCACAAGGTCGCGCGAAGTTGGTTGAAGGGATATCCCCCTGATACTCGCCTAGCACCAGAGATATTTCTGTGGATTTATTCATATTTGGGGATCTTTCTAGTGCCCATACATCCGTGAGAGGCGGTACTTTCAAGGTTTTGGGCTTTTCTACCCTTCCCATCCGGTGATCTAGACTTATGACTGCTCGCCTGTGCATCAGTTATACAATGGTTTATTAGTTGCTTGACTTACATATCTCATAGGTTACTTGTAGGGGTTATTCTTCAAGTACCCTGGGTCATATAGGGGTCAGACAACACATAGTATTTATGGAGGATTACCTCTCTGGGGGGATCTGACCGATTGGTTGTTAAGCCCACGAGGGCCCTTATAACTAATTATGTTACCTCCGATCTTTAGCAGGGAGTCTCAGGCCCCTCTTGAGAGAGACATACCTTCTTTAGGGAGGGAGGCCACTCAACCACTTTACCCCATTTGCATGCATACTGACTATTTGATCTTTGGTGTGCTCTTTCCTTACTAGTTGGCCTTACGAGTTTATACTGAGTTCTCTTTATCATGGATAACAGAGTCCCTTGGGATCCCTCATTTACTACTACTTACCCCATGATGCCCACTCAGTTCATGGGGATGAATCCTCCTTTTTTTTATAATGGTATGCAGAACTATGATACTCAGTCCACGCCTTGGGCCTCTAGACAATTTTTCATTGATATGCCTTAAATTGTGCAATCCTATCCCTGGTCTGCTTATATGAATCCTAGCATTGGATCCAGGAGCACCATGGCCCCGATGCCTACGTCTTCGTTTGATACGAGTCATGTCCCTCAATCCGCTTTCACGATGGGAGGTGGGAACCTCCCCTCTTATGAATCCAATCTGAGTTATTCTCTTTCAGGGGACAATACTCAGATGGGTGCTTACTCTAATTATTACACCCCATCCATGTATCCTTTTTCCTCCATGTCGTTTCCTTCAAGTACTTTTTTTATGACTAGTCCTCATGTATCCACAGGTATTTCATACGGGGAGAACCAGTTTTACGGATCGGTCTTTCTCCTTTAAGGAACCCCTTCATAGGGGGGAAATATATATCCTCACTTGAATAGTCCTTATCATACTCACGTCTCTTCGTAGACTTCAGTGATGATGCCTGTACACACCTCCTCGAATCAGTTAGGTGGAGGGTACTATCTTCCGGGATAGGGACATGGGGTAAACCAGGATCTTTCTTGGCCTGAAATTCTCTCAAGTCAATCTTACCCTGGACCTTGGCATCAAATGCCACAACCTACTACCAGCCCAATCACTTTCAGTCATACTGGAGCTCCATCACTAACTTCTTCCAACCATGTTGGAGATGGGTCAACCACTCATGTTAGTCATGTTGACAACCTACACCCAGCCTCTACCAATCATGTTGGGGGAACCATTCTTATCAATACCACATCTTTGAACCATCTACATCATGTAGGAGATGACTCTCTCACCTCTGATAGTCATGACGAGAGTATGTCTCTAGCCTTTGTGAATGACGTTGGGGGCATTGAGAAGCCTCAACGCCTCAAACGTAAGTCTAAATTCCTTTGCAGGACTTGTGAAGGAAGTCATCTTACTCATTTGTGTCCAACCACAACCGTGATACTAGAAGCTTGGGGCTCACCCAAGGGCCCTTCAGATTCAGAAACATCTATGGTTTCCCCACACCTTGTTCCTCCTTCGATTGACACGGTGGTAACACCGCTGCAATCCTCTCTTGACCTCACACCCATTGTCAATGGTGACACGTTCCCTATCCCTGTTACCATGCATCCTCTTCAACCTAGAATTGAAGAAGTGGTCGCACTAGTGCAATATCTGGTCAATCCTACTCTCCTTGTGGAGAGTGATGCATCCTTCGATCATGTCGTCAACATTCTGGATTCTGTACCTTCTGAACAAGAGAGAGTTTTCCTTTCACCAAGTCCTCTCCCTCTTGGTTTTGAGGAGATCACTTTTTACTAGGATAGTCCTATGGGGTACCCATTACCCCCACCTATGTATTTTCCATTAAGAGACATTGTTTGATCTATTACAATGACTATATACTCAGTTAGTTCTTTATCCTCCTCGACTTGGAGAGATTTGGGTTTCCCCAAGATTATGTCGGATATTCGTAAGATACTAACATTCCGCAGAAGGCCAGTATGGGAGCCTTGGCCTCCCCCATTACATGTTGATTAGAATAGTTCCAAAGGATTTTAATTTAAGCTCTTTTCCAACTCGTCTAAAATGGAAAAGATTGCTGAGTGATTTTTCCCTTTCACACTTGATAAATTGGATTTGAAAGATCACGAGTCTTAGTTAAGCTATTTTCCGAATCGTTATCAAAGAGTGAAAAGGCATCTATTTGGCACAATTTTATCCCTTTTTCACACCAAGTAGACTAAAATACATAAAAAAGGACATGTTTGGTGTTAAGTTGTGATTGCATCTCATGCCCTCACTTGCAGTATTGAGCCTATAGCTAGTTCTCTCTTTTCATTATAAACTGTTTTCCTCAACAGTTTTGCATCCTCAACCAAGAAGGTCCTTGTTTATATCCTTTGCAATTTGACACCCTATACCTAGGAGGGAACATTCCCCCAAGTGTCCATCTCCCGCATGCACTTCCCTACATTGACCATAGGTATGTTCCACTGCTGGAACTAGTTTTTCTTACTTGCGACACTCGTTTCATCCTCTATATCATAGCATTCATTTGTTATGAAAAAACAAAAAAAGACGGGCAGGAAGGGAGTATTATCTTATATCGGCAACAGTCGTGTCGCCTTTGAACAGATCACAAATTTATTTGAGTCCATGCACCATAATTTTGGGATTAGCATGGCCTTAGGAAGTTGATCTCATTATAAAGTGTTCTCTACCAACTAGTTACTCTTCCAATCCCTACAAAGAACTTCATTGATGCCTCCTGCATCTCATGATTTTATCATTGGGTCTATGCTGCCATAGTCCACCATATGTCTCATGCTCTTGTTCAAAGGAAGTCTATCAACCTGTGTAAGCCAATCCTCATAACTCTTGACTTTGCATGTCGGCCATACCCTCAATTTGTCTCATAATCACATGATACTTTAATCCTATCATGCACCCTGGCCCTACTTTCATCATTGGTAGGTAACCTTGAACCCAGTAGTCGAAATTTCATCATTGGTCGTTGACTGGGTGGTTTCCCTTGTGTTCGACGACAAGACATCTATTCACACATTGGGATTTGTGCAGTGTCTTGGATTTCATTATCCTTATTGGTGGTTTTCTCACCTTTGTCAACAATTTTCATCATTGGTTGTTAATTAGAGGGTCTTTTTTGTGTACCACTTGCACTTGGCACATGCAAAACATGCACAAGGTTGTTGGTTTGTGAACTTGTTCTTCGTCCGATTTCCACCAAATCATGAAGCTCCTTCTTTTTACCTCGTGTTGATTGATGAGACATGACTTAATTCTCTTCTTTCAGTGGGTCTCATTCCATCGACATCAACCCATTTATTCTGGAAACAATGCCTAGAGTCTTATGAGTATCTTGAGGCTCACAGTCATTAGTGGTAGGCTCTCACGCCATCGATAGTTGGGAATACATCAATGCCTCCTGATCGATGGATTCTTCAGGTGTTTGACACCAGCTCCTCTATTCACACTTGTAAGAATGTACTCGGTGCCTTGATACCTACTTTCATTATCAATAGTTTGTCTCGCATTTGTTAACGGTATACATCAATGACCAGTAATTGAACGATGTCTCACTTTGTTCGACCTCAACTCTTTTATTCACATGATGTAAACTTGCACCTTTGGCGGATTGTGTAGAAGACTTGAAGGCATCACTATTTGGCCGCAGCTTTCCTGAGCTGTTGATTCCTTTTCATTTGGACTGGTACCTATACGACTTTAGTGATCATGGGAGATCATATTATACTCCATGGTATACATATATCCTCATCTTGATTTTTTTAGACTGGTTCTATTGGGCCTTGTTCGTGACTATGATAGCCTTTGGCATGTAACCGCATCTGTAATTTCCTATTCATGGCCACAGACACTTGTTTGGTATCTTTTCACATGGATCTGCAGTGTATTTTTCGTAGCCATGTATGCAAATTCGGTATAGAATGTAATGAGCAATTGAGTTCGTCTAGTTGGTTCTCTGCCACTCCACTTTTGGGTTATTTATAATGTATTTCGGCCATCGCAGATTCTCCTCTGACCTCACACATTAGGGGGCATATGTTAGAGAAAGATTTGCCTCACCCTATGCAATATTGCAAAGAGTGCCTTATTCCATTCCTCCATGCAGACTTACTTTCCCTAATTGATAAATCTAGAGACAAAAATAAATATTTTTCTAGTTGTACACACCTTGCAATCTATACAACAACTGTATACGTTGGTTGCTCCACTACATCCCACGTACATCGAGATTTGTGCCAGAAAATAAAAATTAAATGTTGGGTTTCCATGTCACGACAAGAGATATCTGATCCTTGGACTTCCATATACTGGAAATCTTCCAAATTGGCCCTTCAGTTGCATTTTGAAGGCTATAAATAAGCCAATTCTGAGCTATGGAAAAGGAGAGAGAATTCAACTTTTAGAGCAAAGTTACTTTGGATAAATTATTTACTTCATATTGAGTCTGCATCCCTTTTTCCTTTAAGTCTGAACACAGTGTTCAGCCCCCAATATCTTCCCTTATTGATGGAGAACCTCTTTGTCTCCCTTATATGATCTTTCCTTTGGTGGAGGATTGAAGTGTTGGTGACCCAGTTGAAAGGAACTCGGTTTCTTGGTTTTGAACCGTGCTGACACAGAATTTTGTAATATTTTCACTTCTGCTGATCATTTATTAATAGAAATACTCCTTTCCCATCCAATTGATATCTTGCAAATATATGTATTATGATCCATGGGCATGTTTTTTTTGTATATTAATGGATTATGCTATCTAATGTGTTAACCTATTATATTATCAATATATGCTTTCTCTGCTCGTTTGTTGAGAACTTGTTGTAGGTATAAAGATTTGGGTCGAAGTGCTCAACGGTGAACACCATCAAATGTTTGGACGAGGTAGGCCTCTTTATTACCTCTCTGTCACATTAGTTTATATAGCATATGCTGGAATTGAGTCGATTTCTACAGTCATACATGTCTATTGTCGTTCACCCTAGCCATAGACAAATTTTCCTCGTAACACAGTGGCATACATAAGTGGGTCACATAGGTAAAATTTACAAACATATGTGGGTCATAAAGATGATAACCACATACATACGTAGGTCATAATGGTGACAATCGAATACATGTGTCAATTGTAGTGGCGATAGTTGCATACAAGGACATACAAGGATAGTCTAGATGCAGTTTCTGTAGGAAATGTTTTTTTGGGTGGTTTGCTGAGCAATGGAAGGAGTTTGGGTAGTCAGCAAGGAGATATTAGATAGGTGTAGAAGGAATTTCATCTATAGATATGATTTTCATGAGAGAACATAGATGAAAATATGGACTTTTCCTCATGTTACTGAGTCATACACTTTGGAGTAAAGATGGACTTTTTCTCAAGTGCTTGAACCATGAAGGACAGTCACTCAAGGGGATCTCAGATGGGTGAAGAAGGACGTTCATCCAAATATCAAATGATGACATATCTATTTCATTTGATGACTCGTAGATGAAGAAAAAAAGTGTGTAGGGAAGGGTTCGAGGAAAGGATCAAAGGGGAAGCAAGGAAGATAGCAGTCAACCAACAAGATCGAAGGACTAATATTGGGTTTGTAGGGCTTGGATATTTGATGATTTTTTTTCCTCAGGTGAACCATTATCCGAGGATGGGAACATGTAAAAGGATCCAAGGGGATCTTGGATCAATATCAGTGGAAGAGAACTAGGAGCAAGTTGATGCAAAGGTTGAGCATCTCAAAGGGAGTTAGCCTTCAAGTTCAAATGGGAAGGATAATACTTCCAAGTCTTCAATAAGGATTCATGCTACGAGATGGCCATGTAGGATGCTTAGGATCAAGAGGCTTCTAGGATCATGTTCATAGGCAGTGAGTCTTTGGAGACAAGTCAAATCATGATGGTAGGGATAGCTTATGTTTCAGAGGGAGCATTCAATCAAGTGTATTAGAGAGAATACATGGTAGCATATCTAGTAGTGAATATTGAAGCAAATCCATCTGGGAGAAGTACCTTCCTTGTTAAGAGGGAGTGTTGATGTTAGTGGTAGCATTGGACATGTACTTCCACATTGGCATGTTTCTAGCATGTGGAATTCATTGAGAAGTATTCTAGTCTTGAGTTTACTTTAGTTAAAATGTATTAATTAAATTAAAATTGTATTTATTAGTGAATTGATTTATTTAAGGAACATGCATAGAATGCAACATGTAATCTAAATATCAAGTGGGCATGAGAAGTAATGATCCAGATTATGTTTTACATGAAATGGGAGAGAAGATATAATAAATAAATGTATAGAAATATATAATATATCCAAGAATATTACAAATATTTATTAGATATATAACCATAAACATAGAGATACAATAATACACAATTTCTATTAATGAGAGAAATGTACAAAACTGTAGAAATACAAAGTGAAAGACTTGCTAGAATGGTGGCAGCTTATCTCTGAGAAGAGATGTGAGGGCTACGCTCATTCATAAGAAGATGATTGTTACAATGAAGGTCCAAAGGCCTTTTTAACAGAAATAAAATCCCAAACCCTAACCCTAGAAGATGAAAAGCCAATAATTTTGTGGACCTCATTTTGGGTAGTTTGGTGTATCAACTTCTTGGGGGTGTAACTTTGGCATACAATATCCACTTGGGGCCCACGATAGCTCATTGGAAAGATATGAATGAGGAGCTTCATTTCGGGGGATCAATCAAAGACTTTGTCTATCATTGAGGTTCCCAATCGTGAAAAAACATCGTTTAGGCCCCCAAAATGGCCCGAAAGTTTAGGAACCAGAAAACTGCTAAAAATAGTAAATTGCCAAAGAACTGTTTTGAGCCAGTTGGAATAGGTGGGTGGCCATTGATATCCACTTAGATAAAGTAATCTCAACAATAGATCACTTTGAATATTAGAAATAGATTGTAACTCATGATTATAAAATCAATGCTAGGGTGAAGGAGGAAGTCACTTGTGTTGAGGGAGTCAACACAGAGTCCCTTGGTGAGAGACCAAGGTGGGGAACTTTGGTGAGATTCCAAGGTTAGGATCTTTGGTGAAATGTTGAGATCGGGTACCTTGATGAGAGATCAAGTTTGGACCTAGAAAAGAAGGAATTTTTCTAATGTGTGGAGTGTAGGAGCAAAGACGCACTTTTGCGTACCCTAGAGTGTGGAGATATCATAGGTTCAATGAAGATATTTCATCCAAATATTGATGTAGAAAGATTTGGATCACAAAGGATAGTGATTCAATATATTGGATAGGTGGAGAAGGACTTTGATGCAGCCCCCCCCTTCCCTCCTGGGAGTTTTGTGACCTCTCAGTCAAGGATATTTAAGCACTCGAGATGAATTAGCTCCTCGAGACCTTGTTGGCATGAAGATGAATAAAAAACAGGCCCTTCTGTCACCTTAGGTGCAGGTCGTATGGCACCCGTGGGCCCCTTCCTAAGTGATTTTATAATTTTCAAATTTCTTGCACTAGCTCTTTTCCACTAGCCCTTCTCCACATGTGACCTCGGGCTTAATCTCCAAGGTGCTTTGTAACTGCAGTGTTCAGGAGTCCCGAATGTTATAACTCCTTTTCCCCTGAAGTAACTTTTCCATGAAGTTGTGGATCAAGTGCCACACTTCCTTCTTCAACGGGTCGTTTAGATGGGGTTTGGTGCTTCAGCCTTCGGGGCTTCTCGTGCCTTCACCTCTCGTTTTCCTCGAAGTAATTTATTTCCAAAGTGAAATATGTGGCACCACATGTCCACGCATTAAAACTAGGATGAATCCTACCTTTTGGTGCTTCGATTGACTTCTGGTCAATGACCCACCTTCCCTCCTCACTCTCTTTCCCCGAAGTACTTTTCCCCTAAGTCTATGGATCTCTACCACGTATCCTCACTACAACCAACGACTCATATCTACTTCACACTTTTATATTTATTGAAGATTGATAACTGCTTGGCGCAATTCCTCCAGATCATGACTTTCGAAGGAACTCATGGTTAACCATCATGAAAATTCTCTCAGATCTGACGATTTGAAATGAATCCGCTTCTCTAGAAAGGATCTTGACCACTCAACTTGAAAATACTTAACAACACCTCCTTCCTGAAGGATTTATCCAACCCACTTTTTGGAACTTGTCTTTTCTTAGAGCTTTGGACTCTTTGAAGGGTTTCTTCAACACTTAGTTTAATTTTGGATCTATGCACGCCTTGCAACATATATTCACACACACTTCTACTAGTAATTTCTTGAACTACTCCTACTAAACTTCTGATTCAAAAGACTTCGTCGAGGCACTCCTTGCAAACGTTTTTCACATTATGCACACAAAGCCTCAAGTTATATCTTTTGAGATCGGAGCCGAATCAGGCTCTGTCAACGCACTCCTTACCAATGATACACACTCCTTGCAGATGATACACACTCCTTGCATAGGCTCATGGAAGAGTAACAAGTGAAACTTATCTAATGTTTCATAGATTCATACATTCAATAGTATAACTCATGCATTCATGAAAACACAAGATAACAAAGGACATTTAAGCAACAACAACACCACGCATTGGGTCAATATCCCTCTGTTATATTCATTCAAATGTAAATGGATACAACTATGATAAAAAAAAACAACTAAATGAAGCAACGACTAAATCACAGTAATCTCCTACTAATTTGCAGTCGCCTCATTTGGGCGTACAATGCATCTACTTATACAAGAGGGATCCTAGGGTTCCATATGATTACCTATCTTATCGAAGTAAATGTTGGCATGTTTATAGGCATGTATGATTTTCATTGATGGGAAGATCAGAGTATGCATCGATGGAAACACTTGACCAAAGTAATCTCAGGAGGAATTAACGCAAAGTCGAACGTAGTACGAAGGTGTGCTTGTTCACTTGATGGAAAACAAGTAGGCAAGGAAGACCAGCGGCGCAATGATGATCGAATGGCAAGGTAGAAGTGTTGGTTAAACTCCATTTTGGAGTTTCGGCTACCGGGATTTCAGATACCGGGAGATGGAAATATCAAAGACCCCTCACACAAGTCTCGAAGTTATGAAGTGCGAAAATCCGAAAAGATGATCCGACTCCATTTCGGAGTATCGGATACCAGGATTTCGGATACCGGGATATTGAGAAGTCAAGAGTTTAGACTCTTCAACACAAGAGTCCCGGAGTTGTGAAATCCAGAATCCCGAAATCCCGAAAGAGGCACATCAACAAAGAATCTCACATACTGGGCGTAAACTTCATTTCGGAGTTTCAGGTATCGAGAGTTGGAAGAGTTAAGACTCTTCATCATAAGGAGTCTCAGAATCACGAAATGTGAAACGCCGAAATCCCGGAAGAAGGAGGACGATTTCGGATACCGGGAGTTGGGGATGTCAAGAACTCTTACTACAAGAAACCCGAAATCACAATATGCAAAATCGTGAAGTGATGTGGGCCGACAGTTCCAGGAGGTGAATGTGGTATACCACGTTAGAAAGGACAGGTGGAAGACAATGACATGTGGCACGATCAGACAATGACAAATGTCAATTTGATTTGGCATTTTAGGCCATTGGAAATCACAATTCTGAGTGACATGTGGCAGACACTCGAGTCACGACACGTCATCAAGTGATTCAATATTGACCTCTCTCCGGGAGTTTTTGCTTCGGGATTTTTATCACTATCACTCCCCCAAAGTCCCAAAGGATGAAGTCTTGGGGCAGAGAATAACCGTCGAATCATCGAGGGTGTGGATTGTTTATCCAACTCCATTTCAGAGCTTCAGATACCGGGATTTAGAAGAGTCAAGTGACGAGACTCTTCATCGCAAGAATCACGAAAGGACAAAATGCGAATTACCGAAATGATCGGAGCTAGTGCAACCAAGCTCCATTTCGGAGCTTTGGATACCGGGACACGGATCATCAAGAACACATCGCCACAGGACTACCGAAATGCTGAAATGATGAAACGAACGTAAGATTCAATGAATTCAATTCAACATAGCAGATGAATTTAAATAAGATCGAAGGGATATTGTTGCACATCATAGTGTAACTGCCAGAAACCATTGATGGTTTCTGCCAGAGGACTCAAAGACACTTCGGGGTGATTGACAGAGGAGGTGATGAATCTCAAGGGATATGCAAGTAGAACATTGATTTTTTGTGGAGGCGATTGATAGCTGGATGAGCATTGGAGTTTGTAACTGCAACAAAGTAGTTGATCTCGACTGTAACAGAAGATGAAGAATCTCAACTGCTGGGAATGCGAGGTAACTTGATTATGACACCCAGTGATGATAGACAGGGGATTAACAAACAAATAATCTAAATATTTTCCATGATGAACAGGCAGAGAACTCGACATGCAAAACCATTGGATACAGAGCATGCACAAGAGGCACAAAGAGTATAAGAATGTGAAAAAAAAAGGCATGGTTGCGGTTGCGGTGGTGAGTGATGCATGTGTGAAGAAGGAGGTGGAGGGCAACAACTGAAATGGATGGAAGACAAAAGGTGCATGGAATGGGAATGGGTCAGAGAGCACAAGAGGTAGAAGAACAAAAAGTGCAATGGATGTGTGTAGGAAGACAGTGAGGAAGACAGAGCAGGGAAATCATGCTAAACAATGATGAGACTGGTAAGTTGTTGTTGAACACTATATCACTGTAATAAGTTTCAGTAACTCATATTCATAAACCAGGGTGGTAGGCAGGACTAGTGTCCTTAGAGGTTCAAGTGGGTGCTTGAACATAGGGAGTTGTAGCTTCCATTTAGTTGGTGCTAGAGAAACCAGGGAGTTGGTGCTTCCTTCTAGTTGGTGCTCTCAGCAAGTAGCAGCTTGCAAAATAGAGGTTGCAGCCTCATTATGAGTTGGTGCTCATATGTATGATAATGTAAGGAATGTAAATAATACTTATCATATAAAGAAGAAGAGGTTTTTACCCTTTATGGGTTTCCTCGGGAAACATCTGTCTCTGTGTATCTCATATATGTGACTGATGTTGAATGTGCCATTGCTTATTTCCCTGCATTATTGTTATTATCATTGAGTGCCTAGTAAAGAGATTAAAAAGAAGCATAGTTGTTTAAGCACGGTAACCACTGATTCACCCCCCCCCACCCTCTCAGTTGCTCAACAATTGGTATCAGAGCTGGCCCATTTTATCTAAGGGCAGAACCTAGAGCTTAAACATGTCAAGCCATGAAGGAAATTCAACCAATAATGCCCCTCTGTTCAATGGAACAAACTTTGCCTTCTGGAAAGTTAGAATGAGAACCTACATAATGGATTTAGGTGCAGACGTCTAGGATGTGGTAGACACTGGTTATGTAAAGCCATTTGTACTAGATAATAAGGATGACAAGCTAGAATTTAGCTTCAACGCTAAGGCTATGAATTCTATCTTAAGTGGGCTTACAGAAGAAGAATTCGTAAAAGTTATGCACTTAGGAACTGCCAAAGAAATGTGGGACAAACTCAGTAGCAGTTATGAAGGTAATGAAAAGGTAAAGGACGCCAAGCTTCAAACCTACAGAATACAGTTTGAACAAATGAATATGAAGGAAGATGAAAATATTGGAAAACACTTTCTGAGAGTAGAAGAAATGGTAAATGCAATGAAAGCACTTGGTGAAAAAATTGAGGAACCTTCTTTAGTTTAGAAAATCTTGAGATCTTTCCCAGATAGGTTCAACCTGAAGGCCTCTGCTATAGAAGAACTTAATGATCTAAAAACCTTGGAGTTTGATCAACTTCTAGGAACATTGACTGCATATGAAATGAGAATAGTTAAAGATAAACCCACCTCCAGAGAAGCATCATTTAAAGCAGACAAAAATGAGGATTCTGAGCCCGATGAAATTGAAGCAAAATTTGTGAAGAGACTGAAGAAGGGATCAGGAAAATACACAGGTAAACTGCCTTTCAAATTTTTCAACTTTGGTAGGATAGGTAATTTTGCAAATAAATGTCCCCACAAAGGAAAGGATCAGATATGTGATGATGAGGAGAAGTACAAACACAAAAATTTCTTTAAAGAGAATAACTTTAAGAAGAAAAGTATTTGCGTAAACAATGATGATGATTCTTTAGATGATGAAGACAATGACTCCTCTATTGAATATAAACTAAATGACTTCATGCTTATGGACAAAGAGGATTATGATAATAACATCATAGGGAGTGTTGTTAATGAAGAAGAAGCTGTGGTTGACATGGAAGGAGAATTGATCAATGCACTGGAAGAGATTGACAGACTAAGAATTAAGAACAAAAAGAAAAGACAATTGCTGATACAGTTCGAGAAAGACAGTGAAAAACCGGATGAAGACCTTGTCCTACTAAAAGTAGAATTAGAAGAGGCAAAGAAAATCGAAGACATTATGAAACGACAGTTATCAGAAAATAAGGCAAGATGTGAAGCATTAGAACAAGAAGTAGTAAAAACTAGGAAAGAGATGGACAAGCCTTGTATAATCAAAATCTGTCAAGTATCAAAGCCTCAGAAGGATTAGCCACCATCCTGAATCAACAAAGGAATCCAAAGCTGAAAACTGGTTTGGGTTATGAAGAGGGATCAAGTAGTGGCAAGCCAAGAAATGAAGAACCCATCAAGTTTGTCAAATGTACAACCAATAACAACAACGAACCTGCAGAAACAAAGGAAGACAATCAGCCGCCCAGGACGAGTAAGGAAAAAAATGCCAAGACTAAATCTATAGAACAAAGAAATAATGCGCTCACTACTGAAAGACATCATCAGCATGGAAGAAATCGATTTGCTCAAAGAAGACAACCATTTCCCAGGTACAAAGAATTTTTCTATGGTTATTGTTTCTACTGTTCTAATTTTGGTCACAAAGCTATAAATTGTTCCTTCATACTTAGACATGAGCAATTGATATTTCAAAGGAATAAATACTTCCCACAACAAACAATGATACATCCAAGTAACAATTCTTCACAGACTGCAAATTGCCAAATTAAGTCTAGGGACATGCAACTAAGGAGGCCAAGAAATAATCAACAATCAATGAGTAGACAACACTGCAACAATAAGTTTGACCTATTGAATAATGAGATTGAATGCTACACCTGTCATAACTTTGAACATAAATCTATTGATTGTCGGTTAAGGAACTATGAACCAGATTCGAAATCCCCTGCTGAAAATGTCAAGTTTTGGAAGAAGAAGAAAAGTGACAAGTGTGGATTAGTATTGTCCACTCAAAGAAAAATGAACCCTTGGTATATAGACACTGGATGCTCCAAACACATGACGGGAGACAAAGGCAAGTTTCTATCTCTAAGTGAAAGCAAATCAAGAAACATAACCTTTGGAAATGATGCTCCAGGGAAAATAAAGGGCAAAGGGATGGTGAGCTTAAGTAATGGAAAAGGAAAAGACCAAGATGTTCTACTTGTAGATGGGCTGAAACATAATCTGCTCAGTGTAATTCAAATGTGTGACAGAGGATGTGAAGTGGTGTTCACGTCCAAGGACTGCAAGATAAAATCTGTAACCTCGAGACAAGTGGTGGCCAAAGGCACAAGGACAGAAAATAATGTATATGTGTTGAAAGAAAATAGAGAAGAATTTCATCTAAGAAGACATGAAGAAAGATGGTTATGGAATAGGAGACTTGGACATCTAAACTTTGACCACTTAATCAAACTAAAAAAACTCAAGGTAGTAAAAGATCTTCCGAGAATATCAAATCCCCAAGATTCAATGTGTAAACCCTATCAAGTGGGGAAGCAAAAAAGGACACAGTTTAAGTCCAAGAGCTTTACTTCAACAAAGAAACCACTTCAACTAGTTCATATGGATTTATGTGGACCATCAAGACAAGAAGGCACAGGGAAAGAAAACTACTTCATGTTGATTATCGATGATTACTCCAGACTTACTTGGGTTGCCTTTCTCAAGGAAAAGGCTGAAGCATTTGAGAAGTTTAAAATATTTAAGGCTTTAGCTGAGACTCAAATAGGCAAGAGGTTAAAGGTAGTAAGATCAGACCGGGGAGGAGAGTTTATGTCAAGAGACTTCAAGGAATTATGCGATGAGCATGGGATCAAGAGAGAATACACAATCACAAGAACTCCACAACAAAATGGAGTTGTTGAGAGGCAAAATAGAACAGTGCAGGAAATAGCCAGGTCAATGATGAATGAGAAGAACATTGGCCAAAGCTATTGGGTAGAAACAATACACACAACAATCCATGTTCTTAACAAAGCTCACCTCAGACCACAAAGTGACAAGACACCTTATGAACTATGGTTTGGGAGACCTGCTTCAATTAAACACTTCAAAGTCTTTGGGAGTAAATGCTACATAAAGAATAATGACGAGAACCTCGACAAATATGATGACAGGGCTGATGAAGGTATCTTCTTAGGGTATGCTACAAACAGTAAAGGATATAGATGCTATAATAAGAGGCTGCATAAAATGGTTGACTGTATTGATGTAAAATTTGATGAAGGAATCCTAGCAAGAGAGATGTACAGTAATGAGTCTTCTATAGAAGACACAGCTAAAGCTGAAGATGAATAGGTCCAAGAATCAGAAAATGAAGACTCTAAATCAGATGAAGACTCAGACACTTAGTCAGACTCAAATCAGCAGTCAACTTCAAATTCTTCCTCCAGAATCATTCAAAAGAATCATCCTGCAAGTCAGATAATTGGAGAAAAAAACAAAGGTGTACAAACCATGAGAAAGCTAATCAAAAACACCGAACAATCTCATATAGCCTTCATATCCATGATGGAACCCAAGAATTTTAATGAAGCCAACAAAGATGACCACTGGGTTAAAGAAATGAATGATGAACTTGATCAGATTGAGAAAAACAATACATGGGAGATGGTTCATAGACCTGAAGATAAAAATGTCATTGGCTCCAAATGGATCTTTAAGAATAAGTTGAATGAGTAAGGACAAGTTGTTAGGAACAAAGCAAGGTTAGTATGTAAAGGATATGCTTAGATAGAAGGAATGTATTTTGATGAAACATTTGCACCCGTAGCAAGATTAGAAGCTATCAAAATGTTTCTTGCCTATGCTTGTCATAAAAGGTTTAAAGTCTATCAAATGGATGTCAAGTCAGTTTTTCTAAATGGATATTTAAGTGAAGAAGTCTATATGGAACAACCAGAGGGTTTCAAACTGTCTGATAATCTTGACTTGGTATGTAAGCTGAAGAAAGATTTATATGGGTTAAAACAAGCCCCTTGAGCCTGGTATCACAGACTGTATACGTATCTTAAAGACAAAGGGTTCAAGAGAGGAACAACTGACAACAATCTATATATTAAAACAAAGGATAATAATTTGCTCATCGTATTGGTCTATGCAGATGACATCATCTTCGGATGTAATAAGGATCCATTGGTACAATGGTTTGCTTCTGCCATGGAATCTGAGTTTGAAATGTCCATGATAGGAGAACTACGATTTTTTCTTGGTCTGCAAATTACACAAAGGTCTGAAGGGATGTTCGTTTCTCAAGAAAAATATCTAAGAGAAATGTTGAAAAGATTTCAAATGGAAGACTCCAAACCTATGGGTACACCTATGGTTACTGGATGCAAATTAAGCAAGGATGATGACTCACCTGATGTTGATCAGAGTTCATATAGGTCAATGATAGGCATCCTGCTGTACATCACAACATCTCGCCCAGACATAATGCATGTTGTAGGAATGGTAGGAAGTATCAGTCTGCACCTAAACAAAGTCATTTACTAGCTGTCAAAAGAATATTCAGGTATTTGAAAGAAACAATGACTTATGGTCTGTGGTATCCCAAAAATCATAATTTTCAGTTAACTGCTTATTCAGATGCAAATTGGGCAAACTGTATTGATGAGAGAAAAAACACCAGTGGAGGAGCATTCTTCCTGGGTGACTCTTTAGTAGCATGGCTTAGTAAAAATAAAAGTTCCATTTCTTTATCGACTACAGAGGCAGAGTACATTGCTGCTGCTACTTGTTGCACTCAAGTATTATGGATGATTCAGACACTTGCAGACTTGGAGGTAAAATACGCTGCATTGATCCCAATTCATTGTGATAACACTAGTGCCATCAGTGTGTCCAAGAATCTTGTATTCCACTCCAATACCAAGCATATTCCCATAAAATACCATTTTCTGAGAGAGAAGGTCACCAATCAGGTTGTCCAGGTCCATTACATTTCAACCATAGAACAAATTGCATACATATTTACTAAACCCCTAGCCAAGACACCTTTTGAAAATCTTCAACAGAAGCTGGGTGTCATCCCGTCTCACACCTAAGAGAATCCATCTTGTTAGGGGGAGTTTTGTATTGATTGAATATCTGATACCTCTTAAAAATACTGCCACAACTCAGGGGGAGCATATTTTCTTTGACATTGATGTCAAAGGGGGAGAAAAGAAGTGGTCCGGACTTGATGCTACAGTTGGAGGTCCAAACAGATTAGTGCAACCATTCAAGGTTTCCATCAATGACAAAGGGGGAGATTGTTGGCATGTTTATAGGTAGGTATGCTTGTCATTGATGGCAAGATCAGAGTATGCATCGATGGAAAAACATGAACAAAGTAAGCTCAGGAGGAATTAACGCAGAGTTGAACGCAGTGAAAAGGTGTGCTTGTTCACTTGATGGAAAACAAGAAGGAAATGAAGACCAACAATACAACAGTGATCGAATGTCAAGATCGAAGTGTTGGTCAAACTCCATTTCGGAGTTTCGGCTACCGGGATTTCGGATATTAGGAGATGGAAGTATCAAAGACCCCTCATAGGAGTCCCAAAGTTGCGAAGTACGAAAAGCCGAAAAGATGATCTGACTCCATTTCGGAGTATCGCATATCGAGATTTCAGATACCGAGAGATTGAGAAGTCAAGAGTTGAGACTCTTCAACACAGGAGTCCCGTAGTTGCGAAATCCGAAATCCCAAAATCCTGAAAGAGGCACATCAACAAAGAATCTCACATACCGGGCGTAAACTTCGTTTCGGAGTTTCGGGTACCGGGAGTTGGAAGAGTCAAGACTCTTCATCATCAGGAGTCCCGAAATCGCGAAATGCTAAACGTCGAAATCCTGGAAGAAGGAGGATGATTTCAGATACTAGGAGTTGGGGATGTCAAGAACTCTTACTACAAGAAACCCGAAATCGCGATATGCGAAATCGCGAAGTGATCTGAGCCGACAGTTCCAGGAGGTGAATGTGGCAAACCACGTCAGAAAGGACAGGTGGAAGACAATGACACGTGGCATGATCAGACAACGATAAGTGTCAAGTTGATTTGGCATTTTAGGCCACTGGAAATCACAATTCTGAGTGACACATGGTATCCACTCGGGTCACGACATGTCATCAAGTGATGCAAGACTGACCTCTCTCCGACAATTTTTTCTTCAGGAGTTTTATCACTATCACTCCCCCAAATTCGCGAAGGATGAAGTCTCAGGGCAGAGAATAACCGTCGAATCATCGAGGGTGTGGATCATTGATCCAACTCCATTTCAGAGCTTCCGATACCGGGAGTTGGAAGAGTCAAGTGACGAGACTCTTCATCGCAAGAATCGCGAAAGGCCGAAATGCAAATTGATGAAATGATCAGAGCTAGTGCAACCAAGCTCCATTTCGGAGCTTCGGATACCGGGACACGGATCATCAAGAACACATCGCCACAGGACTACCGAAATGTCGAAACGATGAAATTAATGTAAGATTCAATGAAGTCAATTCAACGATGCAGATGAATTTAAATAAGATCGAAGGGCTACTGTTGCACGTCACAGTGTAACTGCCATAAACCACTGATGATTTCTTCCAGAGGACTCGAAGACTCTTAGGGGTGGTTGACAGAGGAGGTGAATAATCTCAAGGGATCTGTAAGTAGAACACTGACTGTTCATGGAGGCGATTGACAGTTGGATGAGCGTTGGAGCCTGTAACTGCAACAGAGTAGTTGAGCTCGGTTGTAACAGAAGTTGAAGAATCTCAACTGCTGGGAATGCGAGGTAACTTGATTATGACACCCAATGATGATAGACATGGGATGAACAAACAGAGAAGCTAAAGAGTTGCCATGATGAATAGGCAGAGCACTCGACATGCAGAGCATGCAAAACCATTGCATACAGGGCATGCACAAGATGCATAGAGAGTATAAGAATGTGAAAAAAAGAAGAAGGCATGGCTGCGGTTGCGGTGGTGAGTGATGCATGTGTGAAGAAGGAGGTGGAGAGAAACAACTAAAATGGACGGAAGACAAAAGGTGCATGGAATGGGAATGGGGTAGAGAGCACAAGAGGCAGAAGAACAGAAAGTACAATGGATGCGTGCAAGAAGACAATGAGGAAGACAGAGAAATGAAATCTTGTAGAATAGTGATGAGACTGGTAAGTTGTTGTTGAACACTATATCACTGTAATAATTTTCAGTAACTCATATTCATAAACCAGGGTGGTAGGGAGGACTGGTGTCCTTAGAGGTTCAAGTGGGTGCTTGAACACAGGGAGTTGTAGCTTCCATCTAGTTGGTGCTAGAGAAACCAGGGAGTTGGTGCTTCCTTCTAGTTGGTGCTAGAGAAAACAGAGAGTTGGTGCTCTCAACAAGTAGCAACTTGCAAAACAGAGGTTGCAACCTCATTATGAGTTGGTGCTCATATGTATGATAATGTAAATAATGTAAATAATTCTTATCATATAAAGAAGAAGAGGGTTTTACCCTTTATGGGTTTCCTCGGGAAACATCTATCTCTGTGTATCTCATATATGTGACTGATGTTGAATGTGCCATTGCTTATTTCCCTGCATTATTGTGATTATCATTGAGTTCCTAGTAAAGAGCTTAAAAAGAAGCATAATTGTTTAAGCACAGTAACAACTGATTCACCCCCCCCTCTCAGTTGCTCAACAGTAAAAGCTAACAACTACTTAAGTCTTGTTACATTAAATGTCTGAGATAGGAAAATAAGAGTGAAATCTCTAGATCTGTGCGACGATCTATTACATTAAAGAAAAATATGTTCTTCTCCCGATCTTACGCGATTGTTTAGCCTCCAAGTATTAAGGATCTTATTTAATTCTCAATCCTTTCAAAATATTTGCAGGATACACCTGCTTTTAAAATTAAAATTTAACTCAAAAGGTGCGCTAGGGAGCTGAGTTGTCCCTCCAAGTGTGCTTTGCTGATGATGCTTCTGCATCATACTCCACTGCTAGTAAAATCATGAGCTCCTACTCATGGCTCCATCCAGTATGCTGTTGAGATCCTCTAGGAACCCAAACCTGAAATTGGAGCTGTCGACTTACTCCTTTGATTTGTTTCTCTTGCTGTCATGTTGCTCCTGCAGGTTCTCTATTGTCTTGTCCTTCTCTGTTGTTGGTTGTCTTCTTTATTTCTTCCAACATCAATCTCTTTATCTCTCTTTGTCCAGGTGGTCCACTGGCTAGCTTTCCTCCTGCTATTAAGAAACAAGATAGATCTACAAATATAATCACCACAAATACTGAATACACAATAGATCTACAAACAAGATAGAAGAAACCACACTATATTATTACCAAACCCTTGAGGTAGGGAAACACCATACAATGGATCCTATTATGGAATGGATCCTCTCTTGTTCACTTGTCTCTTCGAGGGGGCTTCCTCCTAATGAGCTTCAGCTCCAAACACAATACTTCTCTTCATATCTCATTACATTGCATGAACTCCTTTATATAGTGCTACCATCACCTAAGAATATTCTAGAGGAGGAATCTTCTAGAAGTATAACCTTCTAAGAAGTCCTCTTACATTTATTATATCTAATTACCCATTTATTATATCTAACTACCATAGTGGGCCTTA
>ML778358.1:657966-682450 GCA_009831015.1 Picea engelmannii
CCCCCCCCCCCCACTACCTCTCTAGCTACCTTACACCTGCAGTCTACTCTGTTGCACCTCCTCATGTTCAGTAAAGGGCAGATCAACCTGATCTCACACTCTGTCTCCATTACTTGTGGCCTTGACTTGCCACTTCACTATAGACTCCAGTTCTACAGGCTCCTTATTGAGTCGTTGCTCAACTTCCTCCTCTGACATGTTGACTTCTGTCAGTTCTTCTGCTGGTACATCTCCAACTTCCTCCAGTTGCTCCTCTACTGATTGGTATTCTCCTCCACCTGTTTCCAACTTAGCATGTTGGATGTGCATGATTTTCATTATCACCCTTCTCTCTAAGGATTCCATTTCTTCACAAATATCAGTGAAATCTATGTTGTTTGCTTCCTCTTCTGTTGCAGGTTCTAGTGTTGCAGTCATATTCTATTCAACTTCCTGGATGAAAATTTTGAGCCATTCCTCAAAATGATATTCTTCTTCTTCTGCCGAGGAAGACTTCAGTATCTTCTCCTTCTCCTCCTTAATGACAATCACAATTTTATTTCCTTCTTCTTCTACTACACCTGAACTTTGTGCACTGGCCTCTGTTGGGCTAACTAGCAGGAATATCTGAATTTCCCCAATGATTAGAATACTCCTCTAATCCTC
This sequence comes from Picea engelmannii, assembly GCA_009831015.1. Taxonomy (NCBI): domain Eukaryota; kingdom Viridiplantae; phylum Streptophyta; class Pinopsida; order Pinales; family Pinaceae; genus Picea; species Picea engelmannii. The sequence goes on from ML778358.1 coordinate 658,612, forward strand.
CTCCTCTATGATGGAAGTATTTAAATTCTCATAATATTCATTCATATGGTCTGAAACTACACATGAATCTTCATATGGATGAGGCCTTTCCTTTTCCTCCCTTTCATCCGTTAGCACTCCTTGTTGATTTGAACTCTCAGCTGAGTTCTTCTCTTCTTCCTTTCCCCCTGGCAATCTAGGATTTATCCTCTTCCCTCCTGGTAGTCTATGAGATATTCCACTGATCTCTTCTCATGTCCCTCTTGGAAATATGAACTTCCACCTCTTCCCTCCTGGTATTCTATGATATCTCCAACTGATCTCATCTCATTTCCCACCTGGAAATTTGAATTTTCATCACTGCCCTCCTGGCAGTTCACGATATCCTCCAATGATATCTCTTTTTCCTCATCACTTCCCTCCTGGCAGTTCACGAGATCCTCCAATGATATCTCTTTTTCCTCATCATTGAGGCTTTCTCCAACTTCTGGCTCGCAAATGAAAACCTACTCCTTCTCCGTGTGACTAAGGTTTTCAACATGCCTCAACCACCCTCTCAAGACTTGTTTCTTCCTTTTGGCCAACAACTTCTGAACAAGCTATTTTTATTTCCTTTTCAGAGGCCATTCGTACCTTCAGTGTACCTATGATTCTTGTTGCATTTTCAACACTAGCCTCTTCATTTTTTCTCGGATTTCTCTTATCTCTTTATCCATTTTTGCCTTGCTTTTTTGCAGGCGGTCTTCTCTTCGACCATGATTATGGCCTTCAATAGCCATCTTCTTCCTTTGTATTCATCTCACTTGGTTGTCTATTGTCTAATCTACAACTGAGAGCACCTCTAGGTTCTCCTATAGCTCACCTGGTTGTTTTCATGAATGTTGCACATTTGCGAGAAATCACGCACATAACATCAACACTCTTCCTTCTCCTTCACCTTTTGTCTACAGATGAATTTTATGTTCTGATACCATTTGATCTTATCAGACTATCCCCTCTTTCCATTTCCTATTGTCTACAAGCAAATTGTTGCTCTGATACCACTTGATGGTATCATACTAATTTCTTTGTCTACTCTCTGTTACCTAAAAACAAGTTCAAGCTCTGATACCACTTGATGCAGCCCCCCCCTTCCCTCCTGGGGGTTCTACAACCTCTCGGTCAAGGATATTTAATCACTCGAGTTGAATTAGATCCTCGAGACCCTACCGGCCTCAACCTAAATCAAACACAGGCCCTTCTTTCACCTTAGGCATAGGTCATATGGCACCCGTGGTCCCTGTTGGAGCTGCCCTTAATTTATTATAACCTTTCACAATTTTCAGTCTTTGATACTTGAATTCTAAAGATGACCTTTTGTTTTTTCCCCCTCAGGACTTTGAAAAAATCCTACAACCTTGTCAAACAAGAAGCAATGCTTTTTCTCCCCTTAAAACAAATCCGCTTTCGTAATAACGATCTGATATTTTTGCTTTATTTCGGGATCTCGCAAGTCGGATACCTTAATATTTGAATTCTCACGTCCCGGGTCATGAAACAACGAACTCAGGTTAAGTTTTCACTCTAGATAGTAACCAGGGTAGAGTTTCTTAACTCAGTGTTTAGACGTCGTCGGGGTTTCGCGCCTCGGCGTTCGTCAAACATAAGTGCTTTTCCTTACAGTCCCGAGAGCCGAGGATGCGAGGTACTCGTGGGTTAACCCTGGTCAAAGATTAGAGGCAAAAAGCTAACCATGGTTAAAACGGGTCTCGGCGCTTCGCCACTCGGCGCTATCTTTTCGAAAATCAAGATGTCTAAAACTCCGACTCACAAAATTGCGATGTGATTATAACATGATTAATTAATCACCTAACCCAAGTTTTTCTTAATCCTAATTAATTTCATAATTATCGTTATCTCGCAGTTTCGTGACTCGGCTTACTAGTCTCCCAAAATTTTATCTTCGAAGTTCCGAGTTGCGAGACGGCGAGTAAAACAATTATGAAATTAATCATGCCTTAAATCACGATTACCTTTATTCAAGCCAAAATCGGTCCTCGCAGTCTCGCGAGTTGAAAACTCAAAATGTTGAAAGGAAATCCACGATGCAGCGAAAAGAGAAAATTTTTATAACGTTGCTAGGTTCGAATATTTTAAAATGAATCAAGGTATGTCACGCGCATCGAGGCTTGCACATTTCCCAAGGTAAATTTTTGCTTTCCATACTCCGACTGACTGTCAAACCACCAAACATTTATGATATTTATGAAGAATTAGGGTGAATCTATGAATAAATAAGATCGGATTTTACGCAATCAATTTCTTTCTAATTACGATTGGACAGACTTATTATGAAGAGTATAGAATTTTCAAATATATACGGGAGTCTCATTTTATTATAATCAAAACATTTTTCATAAGCACGCAGAGCTCGTCATTTTCCAAGTGAACTAATTTCTGCATGTATACGCAGGTTTATTGCAGAAGAGAGAAAACGCAAGCTTCAGCTATGGCTCCACAGAAAGCAGCAAAGGCTAACATCGAGGATGCAGGGCAAGGTTCAGATAATGTCTCTGACACTTCACCTCGGAGTGGCGGCTCGGTTTGTAACTGGTCATTTGTTTCAGATATTCTACAAACCGAGTTGGTAAATTATTGAGACTCAGATGACAATGAAAAGGACGATTTGAACACTAAATACAAGATTGTCGTTCAATCGGGAATGCACAAGGTGGCATCTAGACCACGGTTTCTCCCCTATTATGATATGGTCTGATGGGCATTGGATCACATAGACTTACGAACCAGAACTATCATAAATGACCAGCGGGTCATGGTCGGTACTTTTAGACCGAAGCATATTCAAACCATGTATAAGCTCCCGACAACATCTGAATACACGTATGGTGCTGAATTCCTGGAGAAATTCAAACAGAAGGAATGCATTGAATATGACAAAACCATGCCCAGTTTGATTAAAGATTGGGTTTCACGCACCGCAAAGTTCAGAGAAAATGACCAGGGCGTATATTCTATCGCTTCCCTGGAGCCACAGTATAAATATGTGGCCATGATGACTTGCTGGCTTTATGGGAGAGAAGACACCTCGCATTTCTACATTGCGTGGGTGCCTCTCATATTTCGGGTTGCAGAAGGTTGCTCGTTTAATTGGGCGAAAATGCTCTCAGACAGTCTGGCCAACAGGGTCACAGAGTATCGAGAGCAAAAGGCAAACGAGAGACCATCCTCATTTTTCATGTCTGTGTATATCATGGACGTGGTGTGTTCCATGACACCATTCCCTTTGATGAATTGGGCTTGGAATCTAGCCCATGAAAAAACTGTACATGAGTATCACGACAAGTTGTGGGAGGATAAAGTGGACAAATTTATTTACGAAATTTTCAACTGGGTGATGGTGCCCCTGCACATCGCCATTTTTGGTCTTTCGCCTCCTCGTATCTCGAACATCATTGCTTCAAATCTGAGCGGTATAGAAGACTGGTACGTAGAAGCTGAGTTTTCCTATTTCAGAGTTTTCGGAGCTGTTGTTCCCCTTCTTGCACTACCACTATTCATCCCCGACAAGCTGGCTTGTCGCGATATTGCCCGACAAACAGTGATTGGCGGGGTGAGTAAAGATCTCAAAGCATCTTCGAAGAAGGTATGGCCATTTTTCCCTATTCAGCTAAATTCTTATTCTTTATTGGATTTCAGGCATGCTAAAGCTGAGGCTGCAGCCCTGGAAGACTTGAGTTTAGTCTCCATTGAATATAAAAAACATGATCCTCAGAAAACTGTAAGCAATCATTTAGCTAATTGTGGGTTGAAGAGGTTTGAACACGAGTGTTCACCCTCGGATGACGTTTTCCGAGGGGCGAGATCTTATGGGGAAGTGCTAGTTCGGATTCGATCTCTAGCACTCGAAGATATGGCCTCTGTATTAAAATTTCAGGAAACCAGACGAAAGTGCCTTCCCGCGGTATTACGAGGAGGGAGCCCGGGCGCTTCTGAGACAGAACTGAAGGATTATGAAGGCCCCAAAGAAACAACTTCCGGTTCCAAAAAAAGACATAACGAGGGGGATCAAACGAATAAGCCCAAAGCAGAGACGCAGAATCCAGACCCACCAGAGACGCAGAATCCAGACCCGCTAGAGACACAAAATTCAGACCCGCCAGAGACCCAGAATACGGAAACTGAGACAAAGACTACTGAACCCCCGAAGAAGCAGGACTCAGTCATCACACCAGGAAAAGCAGCGAAACAGATCGGTGAGCCCATCGATTCTGTCACCCCCTTGTAGTCAACGCAAGGAAATATAGAAGGAGGATGGATTTTTGACGAGGAGCTGAGGCCGATCAGAGTAGAAGAACTTCCTCCAAACGAGTTCTTCTTCGACAAAAAGAGAAAAGTGGTGGTGAAAAGGGAGTTCTACCAGGACGAAGGATCAACCGCTAAAAAATTCAAAGTGATGACCGATGGAAAGAACAAAAAGAATGAGGAATTCACCACGGAGATCGCAGGAACGCTAGGAGCGTATGCGTCGGCGAATCAATTCTCGATCAGGATGTTAAAAGGTCAGCTCAAAAGAAAGAATCGCCTGATCAATACTCTCAAAGCCAGAGTAGCTTCGGCCGCAAAGAGCGCTAAGAGTCAGGTGAGTGGGGAAATAGAACTGGCTCGACTAGCTGACAAAAAGGAAATCGAAGTGCTCAAAGCCAAGTTGGAACAAGCACATTCAGTGATCTGAGACGGTCGGGTGTGGGCTGGTTAGCAGAGAAATGTGATTGCAGAGCTACAGGCTCAGTTAGAGGTTGTTGAAAGCAGGGTGATCGACGGCGAGGGGTTTAAATCCTGAGCTATTGATATTCGAAGCAGGATCTCTTCTGTAAAACAGAATATTCTAGACAAAGTGGGAGTGATTCGAGAAGATTTCCTGTTGATGCATCGGATGTCCAAGAATCTAACTGTCAGAGAAAGGAATGCAGAAGCTTCTCGGGTCGCCTTCCAAGAGGCGGTGATAGCTACTAACAACAGATTTTCGGCAGGTTCTCCCGGACTCACCATCGCTGAACAAACTAGAGGTAACATTCTTTTAAAGGATTGGGAACATAATATTACCTTAAGCAAGGAACAGGTCCAAAAAGTAACAAATTCATTAGAAAAAAACTTCAATGCTATAGATGGTGAGTTGTTAGGTATGGAGAGTGGAGGTGACTCAGAAACGTTAAGGCAAATGAATTTAGATCAGATTTCCCTCGACCTGAAAGAGAAGAATGAAAGAGATTCGGTGGATATCTCTAAGATGGACAGGGTGGACATGGCTCAAGTTGACAAACACTTAATTCAACCTAGCGCACAACTAAGCACCCTTGACATCATTGACGCACAAATGGGGGATAAGCTGCCACAGTTAGTCCGAGAATGCTATTTCGTCGAGGCCAAATGTCAAGCGGAACCTTCGCAGCTTGTATCCCAGTTTGTGGACAAATGTATCATGTGCACCGAATCCGCGCAAAGACAAGCACCTGGCGCCATTTGAAAATAGAGTAGGAGAAAAGAGAGTGATTTCGCTCTTTTTGGTTGTAACTGAATTTGTGAAACCATTGAGTTTCTAAACTGATCTGCCAAGTTGTATAAATATACCACAAAAAGAAGAAGAAAGGGCTGGACCTTTTTGGTGTCGATTGTAATAGAGTTTTGCATTTGAAGAAGTTAGTATATAAGCAATTTGGAGATTCTCGATCCCGTCCAGACTGTGTTATCAAGTTTGTTTCTGTGTATTTCACGCTTCATTTCCTTCCATTTGTTCATAATTGATGTGCTTTGTTATAATTTAGTACGACCACTACTATAACAAAAGAATTCTAGTTTTCTGTCTTTGTTTATTGTCTTTCCTCTGCACCAGCTATCAGCAGGTGTAAGACCAATTCTCATTTTCAGATTTCTACGTTTATTCTTTTCTATGTCAGTTACTTTCCTACTAATTTCCTCCTCTGTTTATATGTGAGTTTTCTTTTGACATGAATCTTGCGCTATATGCAGCTACATGTATTTCTCCCATCTCACACTTTTATTTAAATATAATACAGTTACGGGAAAAAGTCTTTGAATCGCATTTCTGTTTTGTTCCTAAAACGTAAAATTCTCTTTACTCGACTCAATCAAGAAAGCATTTAATAAATCTTTAAATCCCTTCATATTCTTAATTTTCCTCCATGACTGTCCCTGCAGCGACACAGCCAAATATCGAACCCGAACTATCTTACCAAACACATATCACCTTAAATCTTTTTGACATAATCCTTAAAACCGCTAACAACCGGGACGAACTTGAGAATTCGTGGGCAGCCATTGAACACGATATAACTACTCAGGAGCAGTTGGAAGCTAGACGACGAGAACGTATAAATATGCCCCAATTTCCCATACCGAAGGTTGACATTTTTCCCTTACCCATATTTCACCTACTTTCAGATGCCTTGACACTGTACGTTTAAGCCTTAGTACAGACTCAGGAACAACATTCCCCTTCCTAAGCGCTTTTCTAATTTTCAAATTTCGAGCGCTAACTCTTTTCCACTAGCCCTTCTCCACATGTGACCTTGAGCTATGACATGGGGCTTAATATCCAAGGCTCTTCATAACTTTGGAGTTCAAGAGTCCCGAACATTTTAACTCCCTTTTTCCTGAATTAAATTTTCCATGAAGTTGTGGATCAATCGCCATACATCCTTCTCCAACGGATGGTTCAGATGGGGTTTGACGCTTCAGCCTTTGGGGCTTCTCGTGCCTTCACCTCTCATTTTCCTTGAAGTACTTTATCGCCAAAACGATGGATGTGGCACCATGTGTCCACATGATCAACGACTAGGATGATCCGTGCCTTTTGGCACTTCGATTGATTTCTAGTCAACGACCCACCTTCCCTCCTTTATCTCTTTCCCCAAAGTACTTTTCCCCTAACTCCGTGGATCTCTGCCATGTATCCTCGCTACAACCAATGACTCATATCTACTTCGCACTTCACGGTTTCATGAATATTTCTAATTGCTTGGCGCAACTCCTCTAGATCGTGAACTTATGAAGGAACTCAAGGTTAACCACCGTGCAACTTCTCTCAGATATGACAGTCTGAAATGACTCCGCTTCTCCATAATGGATCTTGATCGCTCAACTTGCAAATACTTAAAAACTCCTCCTTCTTGAAGGATTTCTCCCACCCACTTTTTGGAACTTGTCCTTTCTTAGAGCTTTAGACTCTTTGAAGGGTTTCTTCGACACTTAGTTGAATTTTGGATCTGTGCACTCCTTGCAACAGATCTTTGCACACACTTCTATGAGTAATTTATTGAACTACTCCTCTTGAGCTTCTAATTCAAAAGACTCTATTGACACACTCCTTGCAGACATTTTGCACACTCTGCACACAAAGCTTCAAGTTATCTCTTCTGAGCTCGGAGCCAAACCAGGCTATGTCAACGCACTCCTTGCAGACGATACACACTCCTTGCATAGTCTCTTGGAAGAGGAAAAAGTGAAACTTATCTAATGTTTTACAGATTCATACATTCAACAATATAACTCATGCATTCATGAAAACACAAAATAACATAGGACATTTAAGAAACAAAAACACAATGTATTGGGTCAATATCCCTCTGTTATATTCATTCAAATGTAAATGGCTACAACTATGATAAAAAACAACTAAATTCAACAACGACTAAATCACAACAATCTCCTACTAATTGGAAACCACCTCATTTGGGTGTACAATGCATCTACTTATACAAGAGGGATCTTAGGGTTCCATCCGATTACCTATCTTATCGAAGTAAAAGCTAACAACTACTTAAGTCTTGTTACATTAAATGTCCGAGACAAACAGATAAGAGAGAAATCTCCAGATCTAGTTGGTTATCTATTAAATTAAAGGAAAATATGATCTTCTCCCAATCTTACGCGATTGTTTAGCCTCCAGATATTAAAGATCTTCGTTAATTCACAATCCTTTCAAAAGATTTACAGGATACACCAGCTTTTAAAATTAAAATTTAACTCAAAATGTGTGCTAGGGCGCTGAGTTGTCTCTCCACGTGCGCTTTGCTGACGATTCTCCTGCATCAGAATTCAATCTAGAGGCCATAAATTTCAAGGAGAAGAGAGAGCATAGGAAGTTGCAAGTGGGTTTTAGAGGATAGTAGCCAAAGCAAAGCATAGCACCATACAATTTTTTTTGTACATGTACGCGGGTATTAGTGGAGACAGTTTCATATGTACTTGGGTTTTCTAAAGGACAGTCATGTACACCCCAGGAAACATGTTTGTACAGGGTCGTACAATAGTACACACATTTCTAGGTTTGTCTGCAGTGTATATTTGTCTTAGTGGGCCATTTTCCCTGTTACGTGAGCCCTAGTGGAGGAGAATAAAAGAGGTCTCAAGATGGAGGTGTTGGGTATGTTGGGTATAGTGAGAGCCCCGATCTCATGTATTGTGCACTGATATGGAAGAAAAGTGGGTCTAGGTATTGCGGGGGTTCGGGGGCAAGAACTCACGAGAAAAAAAAATCGTCCATTTTTGAAGGTTTTCTGCGTCCATTTTTGACATCTTTTCGGCACATGGTTTTCTAATTTTGGTTAAGAAATTATGGTTGTTGACTAATACAGGTCAATGTATTAGGGGTTTGGATGTCGTGGGATCCTATATGTATATTGTATTATAAACAATGAATAATATGGTGAATAGAATATTAGAGGTGTGAATCTAAATAGGTTGTTGGTTTTTCCGTTTTGGGTTTCCAGGGTAAAAATATTTGTGTAATGTGTGTGTGCCATTATATATTTTATGTTTTTTTTTTTTTTACTTGGAACAGGAGCACGGGAAACCCTCGAGTACTTCCCCACATTTTGTGGATGGTAAGCAAGGTAAGTTGTTTGTTCTGTTTACAGGCCTAACCCAATGGGGACATAAAGTGAGGCCCTATACATGCTCTTGGTCGAGGATTCAACCTAGGAACCTCATTCGAGAAAACAATGACACTCATCCACTTGAGCTAACCCATCAATCTATATTTTATGGTTTATTGAGAATATATTTGTATTAACTAATCATACAAGGTTAAAATCTACATTTGGTATCAAAGAAATTATTGGCTTCAGGGGGACGCCTTTGTGTTTAGGGGTTTGGCTCGGGTCTTTTATAAGCCTTGTTACAATGGGAGATTTGCGGTATTGATTATTTAGGTGAAAAGAAATGGAAGGCATTTCGAAAATAGAGATCAAGAAATTTAATGAGTAAATTTTTGAGTAGTGGAAGCTCAAGATGGAAGATCTGTTGGTAGACAAATATCAATGGATTGTTGTAGATCCAGGTAATGTACCTATAGAAATGTCAGTAGAATATTGGAAAAATTTGGATCAGAAGGTGAAGAGAACAATTTTTTTGTGTCTCTCAGATTCAATATTACTAAATGTGTCAAGGGAAGCTACAACAAAGGAATTATTGGATGAGTTGGGGATTTTCTATCAGTCTAAGCCCCTGGTAAAGAAATTGTTTCTATGGAAGAAGTTGTATAACTTTAGGATGAGATATGGAGACTCAGTGATAAGGAATATGAATGCCTTCAATGTTGTGTTAAGTTGGTTATTATATGTTCATATTAAAATTTCATATGAAGATAAGTGTATCATTTTATTGTGCTCTTTACCAAACTTGTGGGGCAGTCTAGTTGTGGCCATATGTAGTAATACAACTACTTTAAGTTTTGATGATGTGGTCTCATCCCTTTTTTCAGATGATATGAGATGGAAGAACATGAAATTTCATAACATAGATGCATTATTTGCAAGAGGACACTCCCAGAAAATAAATAGATCTAAGTCCTCAAGCGGGAGATCTAAATCTAAGGATAGATATAAATATGTTGGAAATTTTGTAAAGGTATGCTAGAGATGTGGAAAAGAAGGATACTACAAGAAGCAACATAGATACAAAAGCATTGAGAGAGGGAAGGGATATAAATATGATCCTTCTATATAAGAAAACAAATCCTCATAAGAAGGAGGGGATATGTAGTTTTCTTCATCAAGAACACATGCAGATCATGAGGCATGGTTGGTTGACTCAGGCACATATTTTTATATGACTCCTCATAGGGAGTGGTTCTTTGAATATGAAAGGTATGATGGAGGTGATGTTTTCCTAGGTGATGACTCGAAAAAAAAAATCATAGGACAAGGAAAATTCAAGTCGAAGCTCATGGATGGAAGGATTAAAACATTGTCTGGTGTTCTGCACATCTTAGGATTGCCCGTAAATTTGATTTATGTAATAAAAATGGATGATCCAGGGGTAAAAAAAGTGTTTGAGAAAGAAACCTGTAGGATGGTTTGAGGACCAATGGTGTTTTTGAAGGGATTTTGGATTAGAACTATGTATAATCTATAGGAAATAATTATTAGCGATGAGTGTAATAGTTCCATTGTTCCTGATATTAGAACCAAAGAATAAAAAACTTCTACATTCTCTAGAGAAAAGGATATGTTGTGGAATCAAAGACTAGGGTATATTGGAGAGAAGGGATTTAGAATACTACATGGTAAAGTTATGGTTGAAGGTATGTCTAACTTCTCTCTGGATTTTGATTTATGTGAACATTGTGTATATGGGAAGCATAATCAAGTAAGATTCCCCTCTAGTGTAACAAGGGAAAGTGGAATTTTACAATTGGTGCAAAGTGATGTGTTTGGACTTATGTTGGTTCCATGACTAGAAAAATATGTGTACTATGTCTCATTTATAAATTAATTCTTGGGGAATACATGGATATATTTCCTTAGGAAGAAATCTGAAGTCTTTGACAGGTTTAAAGAGTTTAAGGCTCATGTGGAGAATCAAACAAAGAAAATAATTAAGGTGTTGAGGATGGAAAATGGTAGAGAGTTTTGTAGAAATGAATTCAAAGAATTTTGTAAGAAGTGTGGTATAGAAAGGTAGAATACTAATCCATATACCCCTCATTATAATGGATTTTTTGAAAGGATGAATAGGACGTTGATGGAAAAATCAAGGTGCATGCTCAATGGAATCAGGTTAGGAAAATAATTCTAGGCAAAGGCAATGGGTATTGTATGTTACCTGGTCAATCGATCACCCTCATCATAATTGGATGAAAAGACTCCACATGAGGTATGGATTGTTAAGAAACCCTCTCTCACACATCTCAAGGTATTTGGTTGTGATTCCTATGTTCACGTTCCAAAGGAAAATAGGATTAAGCTAGATAAAAGAAGTTGAAAAGTGTATCTTTATTAGGTATAAATATGGTTTGAAAAGTTATAAGATTTGGAACCTAGAAACTAAGAAGGTAGTGTATAGTTGAGATGTGATATTTAGAGAAATCAAAGATGTTGTCAAATAGCAAGTCCTACCAATGAAGGAAGAACCAGAGAAAATAGAGTTTAAGTTGAAGGATGATTAATTAGACTCTACAAAAGAACAATAATTAGAAAAAGAAGGTCCTCATACTCTAGTATTGAGGAGATTGGTTCAAAAAAGAAGGAAACCAGAAAGGTATACTCCACATGATTTCCATTCAATTTTTTTTTTGTTTATTACTGGTGATTATCTTAGAACTGCTAGGGATGAAGTGGATCCAGAGGATGGAAAATTATGGAAAAGGCCATGGTTAAAGAAATGGCATCCTTGGATAAGAATGAGGCTTGGGATCTAGTGTAATTGTCGAATGGAAGAAATCCCATTGGAAACAAATGGGTGTTTAAAAAGAAGTTGAATGGAGAAGGCAAAGTGGAAAAATACAAATCTTTGTTAGTAGAAAAAGGTTATTCCCAGGTTTAGGGAATTGACTTTGGTGATATTTGTTCTCATGTTTTCAAGTTAACTTCTACTAGATTTATTTTATCTATTTCTATTGTGTTTGATTTTTAAGTAGAATAGATGGATGTGAAGAAAACATTCCTACATGGGGATATGGAAGAAGAAATATACATGAAGAAACCATAAGGCTTTGTTGTGAAGGAAAACAAGGAGTTGGTATGCAAGCTGAAAAAGTCCTTGTATGGGTTAAAGAAATCACCAAGGATGTGGTATCGAAAATTTGATACTTATATGTTTGGGACTTGGCTTCACAAGGGTCAAAATAGACCACTATGTGTATTTCAAATTACTTGGTGATAATATTATTTATTTGGTCTTGTATGTGGATGATATGTTGTTGACGGGAAACAACACAAATATTATCCAGGATATGAAAACTCATTTGTCCTCTAAATTTGACGTGGAGGATCTTGGTGCTGCAAATTTCATTTTCGGCATGGAAATTAAAGAGATCAAGTAAACAAGAAACCCTGGTAAAATCAAAGAAAATATGTCCAAACAATATTGCATAGGTTTAATATGTAGTATTGTAAACCGGTCAAGGTTCCTATTCCTATAGGTGTAAATTTATTTGCAGATCAGTGTCCCAAGACACGAAAAGAGGAAGAGTACATGTATTGAGTTCCATATGTGAGTGTGGTTGGAAGTTTTGTGTACACAATGTTCTGTATTAGGCCTTACATTGCACATGCATTGGGAGTTTTGAGCAGGTATATGTCAAAACTAACAAAGGATCATTGGACAACACTAAAGATGGTTTTTCAGGTATTTGCATGGCACTACCAGTTATGGATTGTGCTTCCAAGGAATACCAGAATTGGTTAGAGTGTTGGACATACATGGTTTTGTGGATTCATAATGGGATATAGATATGGATCATAGAAGATCTACAAGTGGGTATGTGTTTAACCTATTTGGAGTAGCAATCAGTTGGATGATCAAAATATAGTCTATAGTGGCAATCTCAACTACAAAAGATGAATACATGGAAGCCACTCATGCAAGTAAGGAAGAAATATGGTTACAAATATTGTGTTTAGGTATTGGGTTGGTACAACAAGTTGTAAGGATATATTGTGATAGTTAGAGTGCAATCTCCCTAGCGAAGAACCCAACTTATCATTCAAAGACAAAGCATATTGATGTTCAATATTACTTTGTGAGAGACATGGTTGAAGAAAAGAAGGTGGTGTTGATTCAGGTCGACACTTTGGTGAATGTTGCATATTCTTGGTGTAGAGGATATATGGGAATTAGTTCCTTATATTTGTTACTATGTAATCATGTAACCTCTTGTATGTAAGGAAAAAAAGTGGGAGAATGTTGGTTTTGTGTTACATTATTTGTAAAATTGATCTCATGTACTATACACTGATATGAGAAAAAAGGGGGTTTGAGGGGTGGTTTGTACTCCCCAGCTAGGGGGCCCAGCTAGGGGTTCAGGGGCATGAGCCTCCTAGAAAAAAAATTGGTCTGATTTTGGATATTTTTTGCATCCATTTTTGGTGGTTTTTCAACACATGGTTTTCATCAATGGTTTTCTAATTTTGGTTAAGGAATTAGAGTTGTTGACTAATCTGGGTCAATGGATTATGGATTTGGATGTCGCGGGATCCTATATGTATATTGTATTGTAAACAATGAAGAAGATTATGAATATAATATTAGAGGTGTGGCTCTAAACATGTTGTTGGTTTTCCTAGTTTGGGTTTCCAAGGTAAAAATGTCTGTGTAATGTGTGTGTGTGTGTGTGTGTGTGTGTGTGTGTGTGTGTGTGTGTGTGTGTGTGTGTGTGTGTGACATTGTATCTTTTATGTTTTATTAAGAATATATTTCTAGTAATTAATCATACAAGTTTAAAATCTACAGGAGGTGTGTCATTGGCAATGTCTATCTGAGTGAGGAAAATAAGAACATTGTTGATACTCGCAACATCAATGACATATCACAATCTCTCTGTTGGGATATCAGTGAATCAGAGGACCTCGGAGGAACGATTCTAGAAAACGACTCTGCTTCATTAGAGATGGTGTTTGGAACTCCTCTTGTTGTACTGGTGGATTTTATGGGAACCCCTCTGGTCACACCAGAGAGGATGATGAGAACCTTGTCGATGGGGAGGCCAAGCTAGGAGGGGTTTTTCCTATGTCATCAAGGATGATGATGGGAAAGCTTCTTGTCATACTAGAGGTGTTTTTCGTAACTCCTTTTGTCATGCCAGAGAGGATAATGGGAATTGTTCTGGTAAAGAGTTAAATGTATGAGAGGGTTTTCTTGGAACTGCTCCAGTTGCACTGGAAATTATGATGGTAAGTTCTTCGATGTATCGATGGATTTCAATGCAACTCCAATGGTATTACCAAAAATCAAAGGAATATGAAAGTAAAGAAACATATCAGAAGAAGAATCATCAAGAATCACTGCAAATGGTGAAGCATGGAGAGTGGGAAGAGAGGTTTGAGATTTTGTATTTGCATGAGAGAGAATGAGAGGCTATTCAATACAAAAGTTTAGAAGGGGGCGGAAATTTCTTCTCTTAGGGAAAAGATAAGAGAAGAAATTAGAGAGGTTGTTGTGTGGCCACAACATAACCATAGATGCAGGATAGTAATATGGAGAAATTGTGGGTTCTATTAATTTGAGGATGAACAAATTAACTATTTGTATTTCCATATTGGCTCATACTTTGTCAAGGATGAGGAGCATAGGTGTTAGGATGGGTGTCTAGGCAATATTATTGCATTAAATTGGACTAGAATTGTTGGGAGTTTAGGTGACAAAAATATGTACGAAGTTTAGAAATGATAGGATGTTTAGGAGTAAATAAAATCATTTTATAAATGGGTGAGGTTTTAGGTTGAGTAAAATTATAGATAGTAGTCATGTTACTTTTGGATTTCTACAAGGAATCATGATAGTGTTATATGGAAAAAAAATATAAATAAAGAGTCTACTCTTCATGTTGGAGTAGGATTTTGGAAGAATATGGGATAAGTGGGATAAATTATTCTAAGGTCTAGGGGATTTGTAGACATTTTAGTAAAGGTGAAGAGAAATATTTTTCCTAGAACAATGTATTCATTTATTTATGAAAACTCCCACCACCTCTAGGGTTTGCGCGACCTCTCAGTCTAGGATTGTTCACACTAAGGAGTTGAATTATCTCTAGGGCTTCTGTTGAACCCTCAAAATCATATACCACGGGCTTTTTCCCTTCACCTCACATGCATAATTGATTTCACGAGGGTATTTTCACTTAAGAGGAGTAATCCATGTGACCTCAGGCCATGTCCATAGGATAAACCTTTGAATGGTGGGAACTCCAGAACTTTAGAGCTACGGGATTTGGGATTTCCAACAACAACAACCCACAATCCTCTCGAATGTCGAATACATGAATGCCTGTACAATGATAGAGATCAACGACTCACACTATGCGTTAAGATCTATGGATCACAGATATTTCAGGACTCCTGAATTCAAGATTTTACCTGCTCCAACATGAAATTCCTCTAAATGTGAAAACTCTGAATTATCAAATCGGACGGTTGTCATCCACCTCAGATCAACAGTCTCTGTTTACTCCGCACTCCAGGCTTTATATCTTTTCGTAACAAAACTCTTCAAAACTTTTGGAGTGTTGAACTTGCGAAGGACTGGATCTACGCTCCACGTGTCCCTCTTGACAGACGGTCGAGATCTACTCCATCCTTTGGGATTTCTCGAACCTTAACAACTTACACCTCTGCTCTATCGGACTGTCGGACTTCCGAATAAATGGCAATATTTCGACACGTCACACTGTCACCAATGGTCAGGATCTGCTCTAAGCTTCAAAGCTTCAGGAGTTTTGCTCTCTCTTGCAACTTCACCTCCAATTCTATAGAGTGGCTAAGTTCTGAACATGCTCGATCTGTCGCCACATGCACCTGGTGCCAACGACCAGGATTTTATCTGGCCATCAAAGCTTCGGGAAACTTGAATGCTCTTTCGATTACACTTCGACTTCGACAACTAACCAGGATTTTGGATAACCATTGATCTGCAGAAACGTGTCCCTCTACTACCAATGGCCGAGATTAACTTTAGGCTCCATGACTTCAAAGAATTCGCCTACTTTACGACAAGCACACAAAAATCACCAAACTCGTGAAGTCCGAAGGACTTCGAGGGGTTAACACCCACACTTCTTCTCCAGATCCAACAGTCGTGAAATAATTTGGCTCCTCCTGAATGGATCTCATCTGCTCGCCCTCCAGACAAAGTGAAACCTTACTTCATGGACTTTTTCCCACTATTTATCGTGATCTTTATCACTCTAAGTGATTCAAACCTCTGGTGCACACCTTGTGCTCATCCTCCTTGATAGTCTTTCAAAACTTGACTAAGTGTTGGCCCTATGCACACCTTGCATGGGTCTTCTATGAGATTTTATACTCAAACGAGTATAATTGCACTCCTTCCACTCACTCTGCACTATTTCCTCTATCTCTCCTGAGCTATTAAGTCTGAAAACGAGTCTGCCTTCGCACTCTTTGCGTGGCTACTGTGCACTCCTTGCACCAGGATTTCAGAAGAGAAACAATTGGAACTTATAGAACATCAAAGGTTCATTCATTCAACCATGAAATAAACACACATGCATATAAACAAAAAAAATAGATAACGTACATTACCCAATTTACTCAAAGATAAGCAAACTCATAATTTGAAGCAAATCTCCTCTATTATATTCATTCAAAAAATATTTACATAGGTTCTTGTAGCTCTCAACTTCTTCTCTACAACTCTCCAACGAACTTTTTTCAACAACTAACTACTCTGTATGACTCTCTTCAACAAAAATCACAATAAATTTTAGCAACCTCTTTTGGGCATAGATTGCATACATTTATACATGAGGGGGCTTCTCGAGCCTTCCCTCCATACTATTCTAGTGCTATAATTTTGCAATTAAAGCAACCTACCACTAATTTTATTACATTAAATGGATAATTACATCTCAGATATGATCCGATGCTCGAAACCTATACAATCCTACATGTAATTAATACTATTACAATAATCTAGAGTGCATACAATGGCTCTTGCCTCAAAATATTAAAGGGCCTTTAATTTCAAATGTTTTTAAAATTTAAGGTGACATGTCCTCCTTGGAATCAAAAGCAATTCTGAATGTGTTGCATTGCGTGTTGATTTTTCCTCCACTGCGCCTTATTGAATGATGAGGGTGATGCTCCTACATCACTTATACTAGGGTATGGTATAAATTAGTACAAAAGGTGTAGACAAGATATTGGATAGGAATAATGGATGTAGTATTCATATATATCATCTCAGTAATGTAGGAAATAACTGATGTGAGGTCAGCCAAGTTCCTTCCAATAGGTATTGGGACTCATATTTCCTTTTGATATAATTCTAGAACAACCATAATTAACTAGGAAATGCAACAAGTACACAGAATTATAAAAATTGATGAAACCATGGATATAGCAACCATTCATAATTTTGACAAAGGGAGCTTCAATTTAAACATTTCACACCTAGTCCATCATGAGGATAAATTGATGAATATTATGCACTGGTGTCAATATGAAAATGTTCTCTAACAACTAGATTTGTGATTTATTAAAGAGTGTAGTTGTGGGAGTGGAGAATATAATCATTTTTCAAGTGGGCATGGATGATTATCTAATTTTTAGGGGTGTGAGACTATCATAGTCCTCAGATGTAGATATATTTATCTTCTTCTATTTCATATTCTTTGTTTGCATCATCATAAGAGTATATCTCAGAACAGTCTTCATCAAACTCATGATCATGTTCAATATAATCCCAGGGTTATCGATTAGTAGTATCTTCATAGAAGAAATGAATTTTAAAATATTTCTTGGGACATTTACAAATGAAATTCATTTTCTATCTATAAAGAAAGAATTCATATTTATCAATGCAATATTGTATAGATCCTTAATTTATTTTATTGTAACTATGTGTTGGTATGTCCAATCCTATGGATTATTCTTGAGTTGAGCCATGAGGATATGCCTATATTTACATATATCCTTTAAAATAAGAGCCAAATAATTAATAAAACCAATAAACCATTAGAGTTATTTAAAAACAATCATTTCATCATGAAACGAGTGTACATGAATAAGAGCATGTCGCTAGGGCTTAATAGTTCCATTTATGTTTTCCATACCTAGGAACTAGAGTTTGGTTGTATTTAAACATAATTTTTATTGCTAAGGAGGAAAATTCCATGCTTGCATATGAGGTCATGGAAACTTTTCAAATGGATATCATGCAATTGGTGTGAAGTATTAAAAACTAGAATGCCTTGTATACAGGCTACAATTAAAATTCATACAATGTACAGAAAATAGATTCCATCCATTGTTGAAACTAGCTAAGAGTATTGTGAAGGAAAAATAACATGATAATCCATTGGAATTGACTTTGGGGAACTGAGAGGGAATTTTTTTAGATGTAGTATGGGAAGTTGCGGTGTTGGTAGAAACCACTTTTACAATAAAATTTAGAATATATCTTACTATGTGAAATGATTTTATGAGCTGGTCTTTGTGGGGAATAAGATACCTAAATGGGATAGTGATTTTGTTTACGAGGGAGTAGTCAACTAAATTGCATTTCCAACCACATTTTTTGTTTGAGTATTTCCTAACCATAGATGCAAGATAGGAATATGGAGAAATTGTGGGTTCTATTAATTTGAGAATGAATAGATTGGCTATTTCTATTTCCATATCATATTAGATTTTGTCAAGGATGAGGAGTAGTTAGGAAGGGTGTCTAGGCAATACTATCACATTAATTTGGACTAGAATTTTTGGGAGTTTAGGTGATATAAATATGTACAAATCTTAGAAATTATTAGATGTTTAGGAGTATATAAAAGTATTTTATCAGTGGGTGAGGGTTTAGGTCGAGTAGAATTATAGGTAGTAGTCCTGTTACTTTTGATTTTCTACAAAGAATCATGATAATGTTGGATGGAAGAAATATCTAACTAAATAATCTAGTCTGCAAGTTAGAGTATGATTTTGTAAGAATTTGGGTTAAGTGAGATAAATTATCTTAATAAGGGTATTTTTAATGTATGATCTAGGGGAGCAATAGACGTTTTGGTAAAGGAGAAGATAAAGAATTGTCCTAGAAAAATCTATTCATTTATACTAGCATATTTTAGAAGTCAGTATAAAAGGTGTGGAAAAGAAATTGGATAGGGAAAAGGGACATAGTATTCATATATATCAAACTTGGTGTTGTAGGACATAGTTGTTGTCAAGTCAGTCAAGTTCCTTCCAATAGGTATTGGGACTAATATTTATTTTTTCTATAATTCTAGAACAACTAGAATCAACTAGGAAATAAAATGAGTATGAAGAATTATAAAACTTAATGAAACCTTGGATATACCAACCATTCATAATTTTTTCATAGGGAGGATCAATTTATATATGTATACATAGTCCATCATGAGGATAAATTTATGAATATGATGCACTGGTGTTAGTATGAAAATGTTCTCTAGCAACTATGCTTGTGATTTCTTCAAGAGTGTAGTTGTGGAAATGGAGAATTTAATCATTTTCAAGTGGAAATTCATGATTACCTACTTTTTAGAGGGATGATATTGTCATAGACCTCAGGTCTCTCTCTCTCTCTCTCTCTCTCTCTCTCTCTCTCTCTATATATATATATATATATATATATATATATATGTGAAGAGTATTTGAGTTTCCTAGGATAGTGACAACTAAAATCATAACAAAGGTCAAAATATTTGCAATCAAATATTCTAAATTTCCTTTATGTATCATAGATACAGTGTTCTACTTGATGCAAATTTTGGTAATTGTGAGATGACAATCATTGACTATCTTCTGCTATGATTATGGATATGTCATCTTTAGTTGCATATACATATGGATAAATTTCTCCAACTATAAACAAGAGACTTTTTAGGAATAGGGACTTGATGCGTGTGAAAATTTTATAACCAAGGGTGTAAATGTATCCCTTATATGTTGAGACATGTTTAATAAAGAGACTAAATCACACAAATTAATATTAATCAATTATTTGAACAAGACTTCATTAGTTTGGCTAATCTAGGAGATGGAAGTGAAATATTTGTGTATGTATTTATGAAAGTGTTACCACCAAGGGTGAAGGATAACCTAGAAATTGTTAGTTCCATAAAAAACTGTAGCATCATCATCCCATTTATGGGAGTCCCCAAGATTATGGAGTAGGTCATTCCAAATAGGGAGATTATGGTTCCATTGGACAGAGTCAAGGCCACCAAGGGAAAGTGCATGGCTAGTCTCTTATTGGTTTGTTGTAAGAGAAGAAGGTTTGTTGGCACAAAATCAAGACTATGGTTCTTGGTAGTTACCAACAAAAAGTATCATTGTAGTATAGGAACGTTGGCATATTTAAACTTCCGCAAGGGAAGGAGGTCTCACCCAAAGCATATCCGAGACTTGTATGATGAAGGGAGTTATAAAGAATGCAACACTAGATCTATTTATACAATACTTAGATCCATAGTTTAACCATAGATATAAGGTTACAATAGCATTCAAATAGAACCGAGGAAGATATAAGAAAATATATAATATAAATACAGTTCCCTTCATAACATAACAGATAACCATAAAGAAAAAGTTTAAGGACCTAAATCATCTCATTCTATTAGCAGTGGTAGTACCAAAAAATTCATACAACATGGATCTGATAGGTCACCATTCAAAATACATAGATCTTCAACACCTCATCTAGCACCCTGAGATCTAATTCCTCATAACCCATTACAGACTCTAGACTCACCACAGTTGCAACAATAATACCAACACCAGACCAAACCTGACACTAGTAATAAGAACATTTTCCTTTTCTCTTTACATTTTTGTTTTATTTATACTTACGCGCCTTTTACAGATTCGATTGACTAAATCAAATATGCTTCTGTCTATGCCTAACATTCCTTTGATCCGCCCACGGTATTACCTTTTCCGCCACTTTAGAAGCTTCCAATTATTGTGTGATGCTTTTGAATTCCTCCCACTTCTTACTCATCCTTATTGCTTCATCCAAAAATGAAGGGCCCAACAGGCCCCAACCACAATTGTTGACTCACCGCGAGTCAACCTTCCACTTCTTTACTGATTCTTCTCCAAACAAAGAACCCAACTCTGGTACAATCTATAGGGCTTGCTGGAGGAAACTATCATATTGTTCCAAGTGGTATTGCCACTTGCGGGCCAAAATAGAGGCACCCAGAACAAATTCTTGTGTGACAGCTACATCATGCTCTTGAGTTTTGGTGGCAAGAAGAGTATCCCATTCAGCGTCTTCCACAAAATTCACTTGATGCATCTGAATATATGCAATATGGACTACAAGATTGAACTCCTGAAGCTCTTTCTTGGAAATTTGTGTGGCTTCAAACAATGCATCAAGCCTATTAACAACTTCTTGAATCTCATGGAACTTATATTGATGCACAATGGGATATGTGATGGCATGTGCCTCCGAATTCATCTTCTATATTTGAAGTCTTAATTCTTCAACATGCTTGTTCCTTCACTCCAAAAATAAAACTCAATCATTGATCATAGTGAAAATTTGGTTGCATTTCCAACTTTTCTATGAAGGGAAGACGAAACAAAATCTCCTTTTGCAACCACTTGCATAATTTTCTCCATCATAGCCTTGGGATGCTCATGTTCCTTCAAACGAATAACATCCATTTGTTGTTATAGGATGTCTATATTTTTATCCATTTGGGACCATGCACTTGAAATGATTTCAAATTGTTGCATTGGCATGACAGGAGTAATATAGTCTGGTAGCTGAGGGGCATCTTGTCGAATTGTGGGCCAAATTTCAACTAACTTCCTAGAGAAAACATCAATATTTGATTGAGCCTGTGTGCGCAAAGTGTATGCTTGGTCTCAGTCCTATGATACTACTTCCAACTCATGCCTCAATTTTTGGCTCTACTGCATTAATTCTTCATTGGTTTATTCAACAAAAACAATTTGTTTCTCTATCTGGGTAGAAAAAGATCTTAGGACATTCAGTAATTGTGGTGTTGATCAAGCCACAAAATATTCATTGTTGATAGACTGATCTATAGATAGTGTCAAGGAAAGTGGTTGGCCAATTGAAATTGACCATTCAAAGAGGCTAGGGGTGTTTGTGCCATCGAGACTTGGGGAGGTAGCTTGGAAGGTACGAGTAAGTATCTCTTGCACATCTTGAGGAAGCAAGGAAACGATTATTGTTTTCTCTAAACACAACTGGAGGATTTCAAAACAATGTTGGGAGTCCTAAACGAGTGGCTCAACCCGCTCATAGATATAACTGGTTCTCTGTGATGATGTGTTTTATTCATGGATTTCCATTGGGACTTGCAGAGGATTTGGTAGGGATTGAGCTACCTCTTCTATGTATTTCTATAGATTAGGATTAGAGGCATCCATTGGAGAAACATTTAATGAAGGAAAGGGTACACCAACAACATTATTATTGGTTTTGGTTAAAGGTTGAACATATTCACGCTCAACCATTTCATTATCGATATGAATAGGGGAAAAATAATGGATAGGTGGGTCATATGCAACAAAGATAGGAAGTTGACGAGTACGAATCATTTTCTATGGTGGAAGTGAGGCAATAGGAATGGCATTGATGAAAATGGGGAGACTAGTGGATGACGATGGTGAACTAGTGCATACTTTCTTAGAGGGAACCAAAAATGTAGATTCAAAGGCTTCTTTGAAATCCTTACCAATAAATACAACACTGTCAGGAATGGATGATAGCATCAATGTCTATGGAATGTGTTATCACTACAGGTGTCCTTTTAGGTTGTAGCTCAAAGAAGCCTGGTAACTTAACTAATATCTCAATGGTGTTAGGATATTTAGACACTTAGGAGTTAGTAAGATCTACTAGGTCTATTGTGTCGTTAGGTAAAAGTGAGTTTTCTAGTGTGTTTCTTTAGTATGCATTTGTAGTTAGGAAATCCGACGGTCATGATATGTTCCTGACATAGAGTGATCCAACGGTTCATACTCTCCTCGATATTAACAACCATTGATCTTTGGCTTAACACCCGATTGGTCCATGATCTCTATTTAAAGAGCATGGAGGGTCATTTTCTGATGATAGATTGTGATAAACTCTCTTGTAAAATATCTCTGTAATATTTTTCTTTGCATTATTAAATTTCTCCAAGTGGCCACGTTGGCTGGGGTCGTGGATGTTTCCCTGTAGGGGTTTTACCACGTGAAAACATCGGTGGGTTGATCTTTGATCTGGTTATGTGAGTGGTTACTGAAGATGTTTGTCCTCTGTTGGAATACCTAAGTTGTCGAACATGGTATCAGTGTCTGTTTGAAGACCCGCTCCTATTGAAGATCGATATCGTGAAACCGAGTTTCCTCATCTCAAATTTCTTTCATTTCTGTACATTTCCAGGCTAAGAGGACTATTCCATTACATCCAGAGTGCTCATTTCATTTAGGAACACTTTTCTTTTCACTCAAAAAGGTTTTCGTTTGCCCGAGATACAACCATTACAGTAAGATCTGAAGGTATAAAGCTTGAATATGCATTTTTTAAATTTTTTGCAGAGTACCAAGCAACGGTAAATGCAAGTCAGGAAGCCCTATGGCTTTGACAGATCCTTTCAGAGTTTGGATTCCAACACCAACATCCGACCAGCCTTTGGTGTGACAATCAGAGTGCCATCAAGATCGCTAAAGACCCAGTTCAACATCAGCGTAGCAAAGACATCGAGCTACACATGCACTTCATCAGAAAGCTCATTCATGATCAAGTTATTGAAGTTCTCTTTTTCCCTACAGAAGATCAAGTTGTAGACATTTTCACAAAGTCTCTTACAGAAGCAAAGTTTTCCAAACTTCGATCTATG
>ML778358.1:682500-710885 GCA_009831015.1 Picea engelmannii
CTTCCTTCTCCTATTGTGTCACTATTGTAAATCCTTCAATCCTATCCCAAGTTGTTCTTAAGGGGGGATGTTAGGATATTTAGACACTTAGGAGTTAGTAAGATCTACTTGGTCTATTGTGTCATTAGGTAAAAGTGTGTTTTGTAGTGTGTTTCTTTAGTATGCATTAGTATGCATTTGTAGTTAGGAAATCCGATGGTCAAGATATGTTCCCGACATAGAGTGATCCGACGGTTCATACTCTCCTTGATCTTAATGACCATTGATCTGTGGATTAACACCCAATTGGTCCATGATCTCTATTTAAAGAGCATGGAGGGTCATTTGCTGATGATAGATTGTGAGAAACTCTCTTGTAAAATATCTCTGTAATCTTTTTCTTTGCATTAATAAACTACTCCAAGTGGCTGCATTGGCTGGGGTCGTGGATGTTTCCCCGTAGGGGTTTTACCACATGAAAACATCGGTGTGTTAATCTTTGATTTGGTTATTTGAGTGGTTACTGAAGGTGTTCATCCTCTGTTGGAATACCTATGTTGTCGAACAAATGGTGTATAATATTCTCTCAATTGGATCAAATCAGATGACTAAATCCGACCTGCTCTCTCAAGACATGCATAAACATAATGAGATGATAAGTCTTTTAACTATCATTGTTCAGAGGGTTTGTAAATAAGTGAATGTATGGAGAATTATTACTATGCTAGCAGACTCACACATAAAGATTCATGAATGGCAAGTCACAATGAGTAAATGATATTTGAAATTCAACTCATCAAAGAAAAGATAGGATGACAACTATCAGGCTTTAGACAACAGAATAAACATGAATTGAACATCCATGTGCAATTATAGAATAGATAGAACAATGTAAATATGAATAGGTAATTGTAAAAGAAGCTTGTATTGACTGATTTGCAAATGAGAAGCTCAAGTACAAAGTGTGATAAAGTCCCTAAAGTTGAACCATTCTTCCTTAGAAAGCATAGGCTTTATAGCCTTTACATAACAGTTTGAGATCCTATTAAAATGGATCTGAAATACTAATAGTAGAAAAAAATAAAATTGATATGAAGTGTAGGATCAATTACTAAATTAAGGGTCAAAACCTTATCAACTAAGTCTTTAGTGATCTTCGACAGCCTCAACAAAATATGACATCTTCAATAACCTTCAAGGTGATGGCAATGCACTTCAAAATCCTGCTTTGACAACTGAGCAGTTTTAACCAAAAATAGAAAGGCCACTTGGTCTTCTTGTCTTATCATATGCCTCAAAATTTGGAAAAGAAAGATGATTTATATTCCCTTAGTTGTTATCCTTCATAAAAAACCATCCCCACGCAATCTGGAAACAAAAACCCTTGATCTGGAAAAGAAGAGCGATCTTCCAGTTCTTGCACTTTCGGTGGCTTATAGGCCTGAAACAAAGTAAGGTTAGCTACCAAAAGAGGAGCCTTCGACAACTAAAAGTGCCCTTTTGAAAAGGTTTAAGCTGTCGAAAGCAGAGTTTTGAAAATTGCTTCAAAATTGCAAAAATGAATCCTTATTTGTAGCATGGGATCTTCTACTTCTAGATTTATGATGATATGCTCATATACTATAGTACTACTTAACATTCGTACGATGTATTTATTATTAGTTTATATATCACTATGTGTAATCTTTTAGATCATTCATTTAGGCTTAACAAATGTATCTGAATAAATGATATATACAGAATCTTAGACTCATCTATTTACTGAAGTGTGCTCACCAACATCTATTATATCTCTGATCTTATTCTTTCAAGAAAAAAATAGAGCATGAACAATAAAGGGAACCGAAATACTGTAGAATACTTGGTCTCGAGTCCTGGTTTTTACATTGCTTTAGTTTTCTTTTCTCTGTTCACAAGATGCGCTTTGATACTGAGCAGGCTTTCAGTCCAATCACTGAATCCACAAACTCATCAGGAAGATTCTCCAGATCTGTCTACTGTGTCATCGATCTTTTTCCTTTAGTTAATATGCCCTCTGTACAAATCCAGGGAGTTGTTTTCATCAATTTATAATCATCAAATCTTGATATTTTGACTTACCCTCAAACAATATATTTTCCATCTGCAACAAATGTGCCTCTCCGGGCCACATAGAATTGTTTGAAATATTGAAAATTAGTGACAGTCCCTTGTACATGTTGGGACTAATGCCCATGCATAGTGAACAGATCTGTTGAAAGTCTGCCTGTACACTGTGACAATAAAAAGGAATAGCTTCCTCTTTCAAAGAATGCACATAGGTGATACGATCAACAAACAATATCAAAATGTGAATGCTGTATCAAGATTCCTGTCGTATTTCCCAAATCGCTCTACAACATAAGCAATATTTTCAGGCATGATGAGTACACCCCAATTTGTGGGTGGTGAGATTTCACACCTCGGTCTCTGTTGATTTGGTCCATCATGGTAGCTTATAATCCCAATATAACGACACTTTTCTTTCTATCTGTAATATTGATATTTGCTTGGCGTACTCCTTCAGACTTATGTACTTGTGCTCACTTTCTCCGTTCTGCTTCTACAACCAGTGGTGGATTGATGTCCCCAGTTCACTATGCATGGTTGTTTCACTATTCCATACATTGCCACCATCATTAATGCTCTCGACCTTCACAATTGCTTAATTTTCATAATGTCTGAAACTGTTTCCAAGTTCTAGGTAATCAATCAACACCTGTAATTACTGATCAATCAGGCACCTGGCATTCTGTTCCACAAGAAAAATCTCCTTAGGTGTCTCTATACAAAACCAAGAAGGAGCTCATTGCTTATACTTGATGTGTCAACTTGTTGCTGACTCGTGGCCTTGAAGTTTGGCTTAATTTGTGACTTGAGATTATGGTTTGACTTGTAGCTTATGTATTAGGTATGTAGTATGGCAAGTGGACATGAACTTGGGATTTGGTATCATGAATCTTGATGTGATATGGCTTGGCTTTGGAATCACTTTGAGCACCCACCACTTTACAAAAAAAATGCATATTAGCATGTGAAAATATAAAAGCTAATAAATCTAGGATTATAGACTAAGTAACATTTATTATGTTTTTGTAATGCAAGTTGAAGACATAGTAGAAAGAATATTGAGCAAACATTATTAATGGGAGCTTAATGGGGAATTTAAAAATATGGATTATGGAAAATGACCATAGAAAAATGAAAAATTAAGCACGAATGAATGAAGCTCCTCAAAATTTACAAAACCATTTGAGGAGATAACATCTGGCTCCAACTGGGACGGAGACCTCCATGAGAGGCTTCAAGAACCTAGTAGTTCCAGTCGCCTTTACTATTGGGCTATGGAGTCATATAGCCTTTACAAATAATCCCCTTCCATGTAGCCTTCCTGCTTATTCAAGAAACTAAAAACAATCTACTTGCTCGTATGAAGAGATTATTGTTCTGCTAACTCCTACACTAACCAACTGTACTGCCTCTTATCAAGTGAATTCATGCTTCCAATGAAGCCATGTGAGAAACCTATTTACTGAAAACAACCTTGATCTTGACTGAAAAAGTAAAATAATGCATAGCCAACAGAGATGTGGTTTGAACAGATGATAGAACCAACTTTCATCTGACAGGATTTTTTTTATATTTATGTTGTTCATGGACTCCAGAAAATTAGCAATAGGATCATCAAAATCCTAAAGGAATACCTCTTTAAGCTGTTGTTCCAACTGAAAATTGAAGTACTTATGCTGATTTCTTTCAGTGATTTCATAATTAACTATATGATGCTCAACCTCTGTCGGAGAAACATGTATGACCAACTGCTGATCTAGACCTTTCTGCTCATCATATTTCAGGTTTTCAAAGGGGACAAACTGATCTTCTTGACACCATAAGTCAGCAGATGGATTTGATACAAATTCAAAAGCATCTATATTATGGTTAGCATTCTGAAGATCATTAATATATCGATCACAAAGAGAAGTGTCCCCTATTTCAACACACTCTTCAGATTGATGAAAGTCAGAAACAATGTTAATAGAAGAACCTTCAGCTCCTTTATTATCCATTTCTAGTTCTTATTGATGGGAAAGCACATCATCTTGAATATCATTGAAGGGTTGTTTCATATTGTGAGGGAGAGATCCTTCTCTATTTATATCTTCAACCTTATAATGTAATTCATATTCATCACAACAATTATCAAATGCAAACTCATCTGAAAAATACCTTTTGCAGTGCTCAATGAATACTTTGTGAAAATCCTTGAATGATGAAATGTTGGAATGAGGTAAAGAGAAATACCACTAACATGCATCACCATATAATGAATACATGAACATCTTCATACGAAAATCTTCATGTTGTATATCTAGTAGATCCATGCACTCATGAAACTTGAGGAGCTGTTCTGTAGGATTGTCTTCTTTTCTCTCTTTGAAGACAGGAAAAAAATCTCCCCATTCTGACATATCAGGTACTGGATGTGGGAAACAAGGAACTGAAGATAAGTTGAGAGGTGCAAACCTCCGAGCCAAAATAGAAACAAATGCTTTTGACATTTGAATATTGTGGATTCGCCACTGAACCCATCCTTCATGGAGTCGCCAGATAGATGATTACAACCAGAATAGTGTCCACACTTTATCTATAATCAAAGTTGGATCTATGTTGTCTCCCAAGGAATCTGAGCTTCAATCTCCTCTCCCCGAAAACAACGCCAAATTGTTATCACTCCAGGTGTCCTTCTAGGTTGTAGATCAAAGAAGCCTGGTAATTTAACTAATATCTCAATGGTGTATAATATTCTCTCAACTGGATCAAATCAGATGACTAAATCAGACCTCCTCTCTCAAGACATTCATAAACATAACCAAATGACAAGGCTTTTAATATCACTTTTCAGAGGGTTTGTAAATAAGTGAATGTATGGAGAATTCTTATTATGCTAGCAGAATCACACATAAAGATACATGAATGGCCAGTCACAATGAGTAAATGATATTTGCAATTCAACTCATCAAAGAAAATATAGGATGACATCTATCAGGCTTTAGACAAAAAAATAAACATGAATTAAACATCCATGTGCAAATATAGAATAGACAAAAAAATGTAAATCTGCAGGTAATTGCAAAATAAGCTTGTATTAAGTGATCTGCAAATGAGAAGCCTAAGTACAAAGTGTGATAAAGTCCCTAAAGTCGAATCATTCTTCCTTAGAAAGAATAGGATTTATAGCCTTTACATAACAGTTTGAGATCCTATTAAAATGGATCTGAAATACTAATAATAGAACAAAATAAAATTGATATGATGTGTAGGATAAATTCCTAAATTAAGGGTCAAACCCTTATCAACTAATTCTTTAGTGATCTGCGATAGCCTCAACAAAATCTGACATCTTCAATAACCTTCAAGGTGATGACAAGGCACTTCAAAATCTTGCTTTGACAACTAAGTAGTTTTAACCAAAAATAGAAAGGCCACTTGGTCTTCTTGTCTTATCATATGCCTCAAAATATGGAAAAGAAAGATGATTTGTATTCCCTTAATTTTTATCCTTCATGAAAAACCATCCCCGCGCAATTTGGAAACAAGAACCCTTGATCTGGAAAAGAAGAGTGATCTTCCAGTTCCTGTGCTTTCGATGGCTTATAGGCCTAACATGAAGTAAGGTTAGCTACCTAAAGTGGAGCTTTCATCATCTAAAAGTGCCCTTTTGAAAAGGTTTAAGCTGTCGAAAGCACATTTTTGAAAATTGCTTCAAAATTGTAAAAATGAATCCTTATTTGTAGCATGGGATCTTCTAGTTCTAGATTTATGATGATATGCTCATATACTATAGTACTACTCAACATTTGTACTATGTATCTCTTCTTAGTTTATATATCACTATGTGTAAGCATTTAGATCATTCATTTAGGCTTAACACATGTATCTGAATAAATGATATATACATAATCTTAGACTCATATGTTTACTGAAGTGTGCTCACCAACGTCTGGTATATCTTTGATCTTATTCTTTCAAGAATAAAACATAGCATGAACAAGATAGGGAACCCAACTACTATAGAATACTTGGTATTGAGTCCTAGATTTTACATTGCTTCAGTTTTCTTTTCTCTGATCACAAGATGCGCTTTGATATTGAGCAGGCTTTCAGTCTGATCACTGAATCCACAAAATCATTAGGAAGATTCTCCAGATCTATCTACTATGTCATCTATCTTTGTCCTTTAGTTCATCTTCCCTTTGTACAAATCCAGGGATTTTTTTCATCAATTTATAATCATCAAATCTTGATCTTTTGACTTACCCTCAAACAATATATTTTCCATCTGCAACAAATGTGCCTCTCTGGGCCACATAAGATTGTTTGAAATATTGCAAATTAGTGACAGTCCCTTGTATATGTTGGGACTAATGCCCATGCATAGTGAATAGATCTGTTGAAAGTCTTCCTGTACACTATGACAATAAAAAGGAATAGCTTCCTCTTTCAAAGAATGCACATAGGCGATATGATCAACAAATGGTATCAAAATGTGAATGCTTGTATCAAGAGTCATGTCGTATTTCCCAAATCGCTTTACAACATAAGAAATATTTTCAGGCACGATGTGTACACCCCAATTTGTGGGTGGTGAGATTTCATACCTCAGGCTCTGTTGATTTGGTCCATCATGACAACTTCTGATTCCAGTATAACGACACTTTGCTTTCTACCTGTAATATTGATATTTGCTTGGCATACTCCTTCAGACTTAAGTACTTGTGCTCTCTTTCTCTTTTCTACTTCTACACCCGGTGGTGGATTGATGTCCCCAGTTCACTGCACATGGTTGGTTCACTGTTCCATCCATTCCCACCATCATTACTGCTCATCCCTTGAGGTGGCCTCCACTTCCACATTGCAAAGGCAACCAAAATGTACCCATAAATGAAATACCCTCCTCGCGCATGCATATTTTCACATGCTTGTAGCATCCTAGTCATTAGTTATTTTCGCCAATTCAGTTGCACTCCCTATGCACATAAGTTAGCTACCGAGAGAGCATCCAGTGTGCATTATCCTTTAGAGTAGTTCTTCATCACCTTTCTCACAATCAAATAGTAGGCACAACATACTTTTTCATCAATGATTGGCTCAATAAGATCCATGCAACCTCCACGAGTGGTGCCAAATATATCATATAGGTTGAGATCACTCTTATACCTATCATGCTTCCCTTAACCTTGGAATCCTTTGGTAACATATTCTCCTTCCATAAACAAACCCTTCAACTGATGGATATCAACGACTTGGATAAAATACTCTTTTTCCAGCCATAGAGATTCATTTGTGTACTCGACTGATAATAAATTTAGTACACTGCACAAATTCCCCAATTGTATAGAAGACTGGTAGATCTCATAGATTCATCAAAGTAGACTCCCTAAGCGACACATAGGGAGTTTTCCATTTCCACTCCAACTATCAAGAAGGTAGGGACACATAGTCCATGTAGGTGTCAAATATCATTAGGGGAAACAAGTCCCCATATGATAAATTGATGTCAATGAGCCGAGTCTGCTAAAATTTACCCTATATGTCTCCCAAAATATCAACTTAGGGATCATGGATATCTATTGGAACAGAAATATTCAAAACTGCACCCCGAGCAGTTGCAGTGTGACCCAAGGCTCTAGTAGAATGGTTGACCAAAAAGTGAATTGGAGGATGAGAATGCAGATGCATACTCACGGAAAGAACATTGGGATCTAGAGCTAAGTAATCATACAAATAGGAAAGACACAAATACTTGGATAAAGGAAACCACTGAGTATCGACAGTCATGAGGAGGTGACGTGGGACAAGAATTAAACGACCATTAAAGGGAAAATGTGTAGCTAAATCAACATTAACAACATACATGATCGATAGGTGCGGTGAATATAATTCGTGATTCAAGAAATAAAGGGCACAAGTATCCACATAGATTTGACATGGCATGACACGTGGGGAAATAAATAAAATTTGACGGTTAACCAAAAAAGTACAGACAAAATTTCGAACATAAATGAATTTTACTAACATGGACGTGATAGCGATAGAAATGTAATAATTGCATTTAACGAATAATGTGAGAGCGACATGACAGTGAATAAACATCAGAAATTACTAAATGCACAAAATATTTGACATATAATCCCCGATCATAATGATGTGAATCGAACTAGACAAACTGAAAAAAACAACTAGACTCTAGGATGAGTGTCAGTTGGACACGTCATTGCTTTATTGGAAAAAAGGGAAAACAACAAAACAAAATGGAAACCTACCTACTTTACTCACTCCCTACGATGAGAATGAAAAAAGAGTTTCTTCAAGAAGCTAAGATATAGGGCTTCAAGAATTCACCATTCACCCATCCTGGATGAAGAACACCATCTAGTTGTGCCAATCAAACAACTCCTGACTCCTGAATGTATGCAACTATAAAGGGTCCAAGCTAGTGCATCTATAGCTTCCATGGATGCTTTTGGTACTTACTGTCATAGAGAAATACATGGTCACCTTGGGTAAAAGTATTGGTCTTAAGGTGTCTGTGCTAATATTTTTTTTAGCCTTCTCCATAGTTTGATGAAAATATGCTAAAAATTTGGCTTCCTCAATTTCCAATAGTTACGCAATAGATTCATCATCCACCACCTGAGTAACTTGTACAATGTATAGGCTTGGAGTGATGAACTCATTTGGTACTATTAATTATCTCCCATACACCAATTGAAAAGGGGTATACTTGTGTAGCTTCTCAGTAGTGGTTTTATATGCCCAAATAACAACTGGAACTCACTCATCCTAGTCATCTTGATTAGCAAAACAAACTTTATTCAACCCCTTATACAAAATATTATTGAATTATTCCACCATACCATTGGCTTGCGGGTGATAAGGACTACTCTTGTGATGTTGAATAAATTTTTTTTGAGTGAGGGTGGAAATTGTCTTACTGATGAAATGGGCACCTTGATCATTGGTTAAGCTTCTAGGACACCCAAACCAAGTAATAGTGTTATAAAAAATGACCCATGTTGTTGTGTAAGTAGAACAATCCCTAACAGGTTCTGCTTCATTCCAATGAGTCAAATAATCTATTGCAGTGATGATGTATATTTCCTTTGAATGTTTTGTTGGCAGATTAATAGGTCCAATGAAGTCAAAATCCCACTTTTCAAATAATTGTACTTCATGAATAGGATGTAATCGAAACTCTTCCCTGCATAATGGCTTACCAACCCTCTGACAAACATCACATGTTCTAGCACAATCTTTATCATCTTTGAATACAATAGGCCACCATAACCCTAATTGAAATACTTTATGTCCAATCGCCTTCCCTCGAACATGACCTTTCACAAATCCAGTATGACACTCCCACAAGATTTCAAGTCTTTCATGGTCAAGTACACACCTTCTAATAATTTTATCCAATCCCAACTTATATAGTTGACCTGCAATCAATTGATATTCTACTGCACAAACCGCCAAATGTCTCTTTTGTGTTGCAGAATATCCATCAAGGAAGAAACCAGTACTCAAGAATAAGGCTATATCAGAGAGATATTCTAGGACAAATTCAATATTAAATAAATCTGCATCTAATAGTTGGTCATATACAAATCCACCATTTTATTCCGACTCTAGCTTAGATAGGTGGTTAGGTCCAACGTTCAACTTTCCAGGATTGACAACAACTTCAAAGGATAATTCCTGAAAAAATAAGAGCCACCTGCAAATCCTTCCTTCCAACACAAGATTATTAACCAAATATTTCAAATATGAATGATTAGTGAAAAACTTGAAATGACCCCAGAACAAATAGTGTCCAATATTTTGTAGAGCATAGACTATTGCTAACCCCTCCCTTTTTGTGGTGTAGTTGTGCTCGTCTTGCGATAGTTTTCTACTGGAGAAATAAATAGGATGATCTAGATTTCCTTCACCAGGTTGCACAAGAACAACACCTAAAGCAGTGCTAGAAGCATCAATGTGTACATGTAATTCAAACTACTAGTTAGATACGTCAAAATAGGGGAACTACTTAAATTTCCTTTCAAAATGTTAAAAGCTATGTCACATTCAGGTGTCCAGTGAAAAAATTCAAATTTCTTCAACAGCGTCTCCGGCGGGGCAGTTATACTTATGAAATTACTGATGAACCTATGATAATATCCAGTATGACCTGGATTGGATAGAAACCACTTGGAATTTGTAGGGGGAGGCATATTGAGAATAACAACAACTTTTGCAAGATCAACCAGAACTCATTCCTTGCACACAATATGTCCCAACAAATTTTCGAAAGGCACACAAAATATACATTTCTTCATAATATTTAATAAAATTTGTAATTGTCTACAGTGGTCAAACATTAAACGAAGTAGGCCTATGTGTTCCTTTAGTAAGTTGTACATAGTCCATTCATCCATGTAAACTTCAAGAAACTTGTGGATAAATTGGTAGAAGGAAGCAATAACAATCCTGGGAAAGACAACAGGGGCATTCTTAATCCCAAAGGGCATAACATTATAAGAAAATGAGCCCCACTCGGTAGTAAAGGTAGTATTTATTTTATATTATTCTGTGATTATGACTTGATGATATCCTAAAAATCCATCAGTGAAGGAATATCATTGTCTATTCCCAACCACATGTTCAAGTACTTCATCACTGAACAAAGTAGGAAAAGGATCATGCACACAGGCTAAGTTAAAAAAATTGTAATCCAAACAAACTCTTATGTCATTAATACCTTTCTTGTTATGTATGACGATTAGACTAATCCATTAGGCTTCATCCATAGGGAAAATTAATCCATCTACAAGCATTTTGTCAATTTCATTCTTAACCTTTTATTTGAATCTAGGGTTCAGGAGATACAGTTTATGTTTGATTGGATTAACATCAGGCTCAACCCTATTTGCATCTCTCCTAAGTCTCCTTTAATTACTTTAATTTTTGAGAAGTTCTTAGGGAACAAATCCTCATACTCTCGAAACAAGGCCTAGATATTTGTCATAGTCTTTTCATCCCAGTAGTCTCCTATAGAATCCAGCTTAGGATGTTCTTCACTCCCAATATTTATCTTCTGCAACTTCAAAGGTTGATTATATGAACTAGTGGCATTACTTGATATAGTGTCTTTAAATTCTCGTGTTCCTGCAGATTATTTAGAGGTCAAATTTCTAAGGCCCTCCAAGTCTTCAAGATATTCAGGATCTTTGTCAATCTTGTTACAAGCCATATGTATCCTTATAGGGGATGGATAGAAACTATACTAAAGTATATATTCATGTTAGGGACATATTGTATGGGGATACTTGGGCTTGAATTCATTAGTAAACAACATTTTCTTGATTTGTTGCAATACTAGTGTAATTTCAAAAGACTTACTAGAAAATGAGAAATCATGACAAAATTGATCTTGTAGTACCTTTCATCATCCAGTCTATCTCCTAGTCTCCTAATGCACATACCAGGATTTCAAATTTGTTCCCAGAGAATGGAAGAAGTGATGTACCCAAAGATGAGATGGTATTTGTGCAACTTTCCATACTTTAATACAATACTCAATATACTCAATTGGATTAGATAAACCATCATATGTATCCAAATTTATTATTTTATTCTTCATCTTCTAATATTTACTTGAATGGTTGACTGGTGATGGAGGAAGGAAGCAATATTGTATGGAAAGATTAACCTCATCCCAAGAAGAAAGAGTTCATTTATGGGTATCCCACCATCTAGATGGGGAAGATATTAGAGTTATGTCAAGTGTTGAAATCATTTTTTCTGCCACAACCTTTTACTCCATATCAATGAGAAAATTGTGTAGATATGAAGTGTCATCATATGTTGGATAATCACTTATTTCAACCCCAATCCACCTTATTGATCGAATAGTTGCACAAATTCTTGAAAAAATCTCATACCACCCTTGTTGCCAAGTATTAAATGTTGCTTCAGAATCTTCATCCCTAGATTGAATACTCCACAAGCTAACTGATCCATCTGTGGTGTGATTAATATAATCATCTCATTTTCCTACAATCATATTACATAGTTGATCAAGAACATATGATTCCATATTATCATCTTCGATTTTATTATATCATGGGTCTTGGTATGGATCTAAAGTTTGAGCGACCTCAATACCAACAGACTCAAAATTCATAGTTTATTTTTTAATATCAATGAAAACATAGTTTTCATAAGAAAATTCAATGCCTAAAAGTGTTGGATATGGATCCTTCTCCCCCATTATTTCAATAACCTCAAAATCAACTACTATTTTGACACCAACCAAGTCTACTTTGACATTCTGTAGCCATTCGACTGGAAAAATGCAGTATTGATTTGACATCCTCAACTAAATAGGAGAATAGACTAACTTGGATTTTCCCATTTCTTCCCAGGTCTTCTTTGGAAATATGTTGACATCATATCCCAAGTCCATCATAACATCCTTGATCTCATATTCATCTATATGGGAATTCAATCTAAATTCTCTTCCAATCCTCCTCTTTCTATATTCACCCTACTCGCTTTCCTTTCTGGGAGGTTAACGGTAACAAACTCTTCTAGATTTCCTTCATCTCCCAAGGCCCCCAGCTCAACCCAAGGGACATTACGGTGCATAATACACATAAAAATTAAATGTATGCTAACTTAATTAATTCATTTACAGTTAATTAATTTCTTGTATCTTTTAGCTATGAATTAAAACAGATTTAGCTATTGTCTACAACCATAAAATAGAAGCATATACAACATGCTAATAATCAACATGAAATGCAGCTAAAAACATCATTACAGTAGCATATAAATCATTCTCATTTACATAGAGTTCATGCACATAAATAACACATCTAAATAAATCAGCAATAAGATAAAACACTTATCTTTAAACAAGAGGTTTGCAACCAGCTGCTTGGGACAGACGTTACACCCAACCATAGACTAATTGTTCCAAATCTCAACAACTAGTCACCGTCGAGATGAGGCTAGTAATCCACAAAAGAGGTTTGTCTCTCACAGTCCACTCACACCTCATAAAACTCAAAACCCATTGATATCTTCCTACAACTATCTTGATTTTCCACCATCTCTCTTCCTCTTGACCTCCCCAACCCAAGGAATGTACCCCTTCACCAATATCAGTCCCTCATGCATCCCATTCATTTATCAGGGTATCTCTAGCAAAGGTAACCAGGAATCTC
Source organism: Picea engelmannii (assembly GCA_009831015.1). Taxonomy (NCBI): domain Eukaryota; kingdom Viridiplantae; phylum Streptophyta; class Pinopsida; order Pinales; family Pinaceae; genus Picea; species Picea engelmannii. Next base: position 695,766 of record ML778358.1, read on the forward strand.
TCAGTTAGGAACTCAAGGGAACTTGCTGCTAGGAAATCTACCAACAAACAAACAACAAACACTTGTTGTTACAGTGCAACTCTCCCAAGAGTTTACTCTTCAGATCTGGCAACTTATCTCTTCAGTTTTAATCTCCAAATATGCTTCAATACACTCTATATTTATCTAAAATTATCCCTCCATGGCTACACTAGATCCAATATCTCTTTCTTTCTCTCTACTTGCTCCTCATGCACAAAACCTCAATGTGTAAAATTGTAGTCCCCCAACCCATACAAATTTCCTCTCCTTGGTTTTCCTTGCTTGACTCACACTCTTCCCTAACATGATTATACTCAAACCCCATGTGCCCAATAACTTTGGGATGTGACCACTCACACCCACCCTCTTACATGCATTCAATGATTGGATTTGGGAACACTCAATTAGAAAATGAAGGTTCATAGATAATAACAAATATAGGAAAATGGGTTGAATAAATTTACATGGCTAATTCCCCCTTGGAATCCTCTTCGCCATTATCCTAGACACTCCCCTCTCTTGTGGATTAATTAAGCCCCCATCTCTTTTCAATGTCCCCTTAAGTAGTTGGCATCACATTTTATTATTAAAACATAGAAATACAATTTTCATTTTACATCACTTTGGTCGTAGCCACACATTATATCTACATAAGAATTAATTAAGCCGAGGATTATAGTGGGGATGTTACACTTGGGTTTTCCAATTGCTTCCAAAGTCTTATTTGGAAGCATAACATCCTTGATCTCATAGTCATCTATATGGGCATTCAATCTTATTTCTCTTCCATTCGTCCTCTTTCTTTTCTTCACCCTACTTGCTTTCCTTTCTGGGAGGTTAGCAACAATAAAATATTTTAGATTTCCTTCAACTCCCAAGTCCACTTTAATTGTATTTTGAAACTTCTCAGTAAGTTTCTCATCATCTAATATATCATAAAATAACCAAAACCAAAGATCAACAACTTTCTTAGACATACCCAAAGACTCCAACTGAGTGGATGGTTCTCTGGCGATCCTTGGTTGAGAAGGATTTAACTTGAAACTTGTTTCCAAAACTTCATGATCTAGATGGATGTCATTGGCCTCCCACCTATTCCAATTGGTTTATTTTGGTGGTTTTCCAGTTTGCCAATTTTTTTCTTAGTTTTTGGGTCCCTGACTTGTGGGGTCGTTTTGAGGCCCTAAACAACATTTTTAAGGCTCATTGCAGTTTAAAATGACCTTTGCAAAACATCAAAAAAATGTGTATTCCTCGAATAGAACTTTCCAATGGGATATCGTGCGCCTAAAATGGAGATCATATGCAAAAGTTACGACCCAGAGAAGTTGATGTACTAACTTACCCAAATAGGGCCCACATGACTTTTGGCGCTTCATCTCCTAGGGTTAGGTTTTTGGATGTCTAGGGTTTTTGACATTCTTGTTTATTGTAAAAATTCCTTTAGAGCCTCATTGTAATCATATTCTTTCGAATGAGTGCAACCTTCACATATATTCTTAGATATAAGATGCCACCATTCCAACAATCTTGTTTTCCGCTGCATTTTATAGCTTCAACCTATTTCCTTATTGAATAGAAAACTAGTTTTACTGTATCTCTGTTATTTTGTGTTAAGAATCTTTTAATAATCAGTATTCATTTCATTATGATCATAAAATCTAGATCAGTCGTATCAGAGAGGTCTTCTCCTTGTTGTCTTAATGCATGTCCCCAACAAGGTCAGGGTACAAATAATTGGGTCTCAAGCTTGTTTCTCTTGAGGACAAAATATTTCGCACGCCCAAACGACCTCTTATGGAAAGAGAAAAGAAATATGAAGGGACATGAGATCCTTTCAAAATGTTGCTTGAGGAATCCCTCATGCAACAAAGGAATGAGATGATGGATAGTTTCACACAAATCCTTTGGCGGCTACCAACAGGCGACGCATCTTCCTCAAGTGAAGGTGCCACCCCCTTCAAGGTACAAATCAAATTCGATATTCCTATATTTGAAGGTCAGATAGATGCAGATGTTGTAGACAAGTGGTTGAATCTACTAGAAGGGTAATTTTATGTCCATAACTGTTCAAATAGAGAAAAAATTACTTTTGCGCTCCTCAAAGTCGTTCCCCATGTCAAATATTGGTGGGAAACTTTTTGTGAGCAAAAGGAAACAGAGGAACCCTCATTATTTACAGTCGTGGAAACCTGGGAATCCTTCATGGATGTTATTAAGGAACAATACTACCCTGACAAAAGTTATGACCACTTGTATACGAAATGGACCACACTGTGGCAAGAAAGAAAACAAGCAGTGCCATATTTCACAAATATCTTCCATACCCTGCGCACCAAGTTGGGTATCAAAGATTCAGAGTGACATCTAGTGCTCAAGTATTGAGGTGCTTTGCATAGATACATCCAGACCGAAATGGAATTTTTGGACATCTCATCCTTGGGCACAGCCTATCGATATGTTGTCAAAATCAAGCAGAAGCTCAAACAAAAGACACGACAATTTGGGCCTGGAAACCCCTCGTAGAAAAAACCAGGAAAGGGTGGCCCCAACCTATTGAAAAAAGGACAGAGAAAACATGGATAGTATCAGGACAACCAGTCCAAGCCGTAAGCAAATAAGGACACCGGAAATACAAAGAAGGATATCGAGAAGTGGTGCGACTTCCATAAGATCCCTTGGCATAACACTATTGATTGCCACTCAAAGCAGTCACTGGTGGCCGAAATGAAAGCCTTTAAATCCGATGCGGATTATGAATATGAGTCCGAAACAGAAAGGGGAAGACAGATCATTGATGCGAAACCCAGTGCCATCGTTGCTACCACCAAGCTCGAGCCTGGTGAACAAGATAAGCCAGAAGAAGGCGAGTGCCTTTTCCATTCGCAGATGTGGGTAACAAGAACCCCATTGCACTTCACCGTTGATAGAGGTAGCCAGAAGAACCTCATCTCAGTAGAGGTCGTCAAGCGGCTATCCCTGCCGACAATTCCCCACCCACAACCCTACACCATTAGATGGCTCCGCCAAGGAAGAGATCTTCATGTCATCCAACAGTTTCAACTGTCGTACAACATCCAGCCCTTCAAAGACGAGGTATTGTGTGATGTTTCGCCTCTAAAAGTTTGTAATGTTATTTTGGGACAACCTTATTTATGGAAACGTCATGCTATAAATGAGTCTAGGCCTCGTAGTGTTATTATTACTTTGAATAGGAAATTTTACATAATACTCGAGGCAAACCCTCCTAGTGCTATTTCCTTGATCTTTGCCAAGCAATGCAGGAATCTCATCTCTTAGACTGGGAAATTTGTCTTCTTCGTGATTCTCTCTTAGAGTAAGAGAAAGATCACAACCACATCCATGGCCTCTGTGGCCGATCTCTCCACACAACAGAATCAAGTGGATAAGATCATGCAAGAATACTCAGATATCTTATCCTCTCCTACCGGGGTACCTTTTCACTGCCAGGTCAATCATCCCATCAATATGACCCTAGGCACACCGCTACCCAATGGTTCAGTCTATGGTCACTCTCTGTTATAAAATGAGGAGATCAAGAGGCAGATACAAGAACTGCTCCACAAGGGGCACATCTGTCCCAGCTCATCACCTTGTGGGATCCCAATCGTACTGGTGCAAAAGAAATATGGGACGTGGTGATTCTGCATTGATTACAGGGCCCTGAATAAAATCACAGTACAGAACCGGTACTAGTACTTTCATTACTGGACCTGCAACATCCATTTGAGATCAAGACATATGCTTTAGACTATGTTGTGGGCATCGTTCTCACTCAACATGAACACCCTGTGGTGTATCATAGTGAGACACTATCAGATGATGTCCGTAAGTACCCTACTTACGAAAAAGAAATGTACTTCATTGTGCAAGCCTACCGCTAGTGGAGACATTACATTATGGGGAAGGAGATAGTCATCCACACTGATCAAAAGCCACTACAGTTCATGCAGACCCAAGGAAAATTGAAAAATGACCACCATCAGAAGTGGTCCACATACTTACAACAGTTCCACCTCAACATCAAGTATAAAACATGAAGTACCAACCGAGTTGTTGATTGCCTCAACCGAACTCCAGTCGCGGAACTCACCATGGTGCTATATTCTTGCAACCACGAGACCTCTGGATGGCCCCACCTCTATGAGATAGACCCTGACTTCTCCACCACCTAACAAATGTTGGGGGGAAAATCAGTGGTCGCTAATTTCCATCTTCAGGACAGGATGTTGTGTCATCTGGGTCATCTCTGCATTCCATCAAGCAAGTACGTTAAGATGATTTGGTACACTCACTATATTCAGGTGGAAGGAAAATTTGGCATCGAAAATATAATGGCAGTGCTACAAAAACATTTTTACTGGTCGAAACTTTGACAGTATGTCGACAAGTATATCAGATCCTATGCTACCTGCATTATTCCCAAACTGACCACTAAGAAACAGGGCACACACACCCCTCTTCCTACTCCTGACAAACCATGGGAATCCATATCTATGGACTACATGTCAAGCCTCCCATCCACCAAGAGGGTAAATGATTGTGTTTTTGTGGTTTTTGATCTCCTTTCCAAGATGGCGATTCTGATCACCTGGAAGAAGAAAATCACTATAGAGACCACTGTCAAGCTCTTCTTTAAATGTGTCTAGGTACACTTTGGGATTCCCAAAACCATTGTCTCATATCGAGACAGTAATTTCCTCAACACATTATGGTCGAGCCACTGGTCATGTCTGGATACCAAGCTCACCAAATCCACTGCCTTCCACCCCCAGACAAATGGCCAAAATGAGGTCGTCAATCGGATGATCGTACATATCATACACATGTACAATTCAAAGCACACTAGCACATGGGATGAGATTCTTCCCTATGTCTATCATAGCTACAACCGAGCCTTGCATAGCTCAACTGACCACAACCCCTTTCAGGTGGGGTTGGGATTCCAACCATTGGGCCCCATGGATGTTGCACTACCCCTAGCGAACACCCCTACCGACTTGTCTCCTGCTCCACCAGAAGCTAACAAAGCCACTCGGTTCATTGATCAGATCCATCACATCCACCAACAGGTTCAGGATGTTTTTACAGAATTCCAATGCCAAGTACAAGCAACGCCATGATCAACACTGGGTGCCACATAAGTTTCAGGTGGGCGACAAAGTTTAGTTTCACTTGCAGAAAGAACGAATTACAGGGCACCATCAGAAGCTTCACCCACTCCGATATGGGAAATACACCATCACCAAGGTTATGGGTGACAATGCTTTTGCACTCAATATTCCTCCTTTCCTTTTCTTGCACCCAGTCTTCAATGTGGCTCTCCTTTGGCCATATTTCCCACCACTATTGGACACCTCAAAGATAACAGAGCAGTTGAAACCAATAGAGCTCAACCCTGACTGCATGCAATAGGAATCCAGTGATCATATTGTGTACATGCATATTAAGGGAACCCGACAACAAAGGATACAACTTTATCGAGTTGTCAAAGCAAGGCAGCTCCTGCACCAAGGAAAGTGGCTCACCCAGGGCCAAATTCAACAAAAACTTCCTCATCTGATGGGGGAACTCAACATAATGGAGACCATTTCTTCCTAAGGGGGGAGGATTGACCCAGATGGATGTCAGTGGCCTCCCACTTATTCCAACTGGTTCATTTTGGCAGTTTTCTAGTTTGGCAGGTTTTTCCTAGTTTTTGGGTCCCTTACTTGCGAATCCGTTTTGAGGCCCTAAACAACATTTTTAGGGCTCATTGCAGTCGAAAATGAACTTTAAAAAAAAACAACAAAATGTGTAGTCCTCGGATAGACATTTCCAATGGGCTATCATGCGCCTAAAACAGAGATCGTATGCAAAAGTTATGACCCTGGGAAGTTGATGTACTAACTTACCCAAACGGGGCCCACATGACTTTTGCGCTTCATCTCCTAGGGTTAGGTTTTTAGATATCTAGGGTTTATGACATTCCTGTTTATTGTAAAAATGCCTTCAGAGACTCATTATAATCATCTTCTTGTGAATGAGCACAGTCTTCACATATCTTCTTAGAGATAAGCCACCACCATTCCAACAAGCTTGTTTTCCTCTGCATTTTACAGTTTCAACTTATTTCCTTATTAAATAGAAAACCAGTTTTATTGTATCTCTATTATTTTGTGTTAAACATATTTTAATAATCTGTATTCATTTTTTTCTTCTCATAAAATCTAGATCACTTCAGGTGTTGATGGACCAAGCATATGTTTGAACATCTCTATTGCATTTCTGAAGAATTATTAAAATTGGATCCTGTAAAATAATTCTGGCATATCAAATTGGATCCTCTCTATCTGAAATGATCTTCCCATTTAGAAATCAGATCAGGAAAATATTTATTAGTGTGAGTATTATTCCTACAATGTGAACACCAAAGTATTCTTGGAAGCAATCAATCTCTCGCAATATGACCTTGATCATCGCAATTGTGATAGAAAAATGGTCCTCTTCTACTAGTCTGTCCACCTCTGTATCTTCCTCCTCCTCTACAACCTCCTCCAAATCCTTAAGGTCCTTCATTCACTCTGAATCCATATCTATCCAATCTATCTGCAGGTACATCCAGATCACAACATTGATTAGTATTATGATTAGGTGAACCACATAACTCACAATATACTATATTCGGAGCAGGTGTTTATTTCTGCAAAATGGGGCAATGTCATGGATAATTCCCATGATTTCTATAGATATCACAATATTCATTAGTATGGACTCCCTAATTATTCAGAAAGGCATGATATTGAACAGGCCTGTGTAATGGTGTTGTAGTAGTATCTTTCACAACTCCTCCTAACAGTCCTACTGATGGAGGTTCCATTGGATTACTAGAGAGCCTTGCACCTCTCGGTCTCGTACATTTGGTCACCAAGTGACCTTCTATGTAACAACATGTACACCAAAATTGTAGGCAACCTACCTTTGGAAGGATATTTTCGGTCAATGTAGAGATATGACCTTGCAGTTGCATAATACTAGCATATTCATAGGGTCTCATAACTCTTAAGCTCACTGGATAGCCTAAGTGAAGGATTGACCTTGAATCCAAGGCTCAATAGTCATCATGTACCATTTGAAAACTCAACCTATCAAAGTGGTCTAAAACTCAACCAACTTACTCGCATCTCTAGTCCCTCGAGACCTCCAGATGGCCTCACATAGAAACCAATGTTGCTCAACATACTCATCCCCCTTTCCCCAAAACCCAGGGTATCAGGTAAGGGATCTTACAATTTGTGTTTCCATCAATGAACTTGTAGCCCCTAATAAAATAAACCCATGAGATCTTGGTTGTGATATGATGGTACGATAGTCATCATGTACCATTTGAAAAATCAACCTATCAAAGTGGTCAGAAACTCAACCAACTTACTCGCATCTCTAGTCCCTTGAGACCTCCAGATGGCCTCACATAGAAACCAATGTTACTCAACATAATCATCCCCCTTTCCCCAAAACCCAAGGTATCATGTAAGGGATCTTACAGTTTGTGTTTCCATCGATGAACTTGTAGCCCCTACTAAAATAAACCCACAAGATCCTGGTTGTGATATGATGGTAGGATTCACCACACTTTCAATACTACTACTACCCAATAAAATTGTAGAACTAAAATAACTAGGAATAACAAAAATTGTAGAAGGATTTACAGTAGAAATTTCCATATTTGTTGATGACACTAGGGGAATAGGTTATTCAAGGCTAGTTCCTTTAACTCAAAAAAATATTTCGTTGATCCGGGGGGTCTCATTCTCCTGCAATGTTGTATTTAATTCCTGATGCAAACCAGTATCTTCTAGAGTTATAGGTTTTTATTCTTCTGCAACTCGCTATGAGGCCCGAGCTGAAAATTCTTCATTAGTGGTGGAATCTACGATTAATCCTTCATCTACTCCCTCTGAACACTCTTCCTCTTGTCTTCTACCTCTGGAATATTCACCTATCACACTCCTTTTTTTAACCATTTACTAGCCATTCTTCCTCATCTCTGCAAATTCTACAACTCTTCAAGATTTTCTCTATCACCACCGTCTGATCTGATCTCTTTCCACAATTGATTGGTCTGTTTTGGCATTGTATTCATCTAGTTCCACCACCATTTTTCAAAAATGGCATCTCTCCTCATATATTTTTAATCCCTTTCACACTTCTCTTTTCGCCCCCCCATATCTTAAAGAAAATTTCCCACTATCTTAATTCACACCCATGTCCTACTAATTATCTAACCCAATTGTTTCACCTCAGAAGCGCCAAAAGAATATTTTGGTTGTTTTAGTAACAACTATTTATCCTGAAGTAGTTGTTAGGATTTATAAACATCCTCCACATGTGCTTCTAAGGTCTTTCTATAAATAAATATATCAACAAAGAATATGAACACAAAGTTGTGTAGGAAGGGATGAAAAAGCTCGTTAATGAAGCTCTAAAAAGAGGATGAGGCATTACAAATACCAAAAGGCATCACTAAAAAATCATAATATCCTTCATGTGTGTGGAAGGTGGTATTAGGATTGTCTACCACCTTCATCTACATTTTGTGATACGAAGAGGGAAGGTCTAGTCTAATAAATAACTATGCACCATGAATCTCCTCCAAGAGGTTATCAATGACTAGGATGGGAAATTTATCTTTGATTGTCAAATTATTAAGAGAAAGGAAGTTGAGGAACATGTGCTAGTGGAATTATTTCTTCAATACCATGACTACAAGGATGATTAGGGGATATTACTGAGACATATCATGCTAGCGTCCAATAATTCCTAGATGATCTTTTCAATTTCATTATTTTTTGCAAAAGGATTTTGAAAAGGATGTACATTCATAAATTAAATACCAAGAATTAGTGGGATACTAGGATCATTATTTCCATGTGAAGGAGGTATGCATATGGTGTTTCAAATACCTGCTAATGCTTAGTCAAAATTAACTACAAATAAAGGTGAATTTCCTATGAGGGGTTGTCCATAACTTGGATGTCATTGAATTGGGAAATAATCCCAGAGTGGCATTTCTTCAAGATATTTTCCATATTTTGGGAGAAAATAATTTATGGGGCTCCAAAATAGATAACCTTGAGGGTGTGTTTAAGTAACTCCTTATCGAATCTCATGTATAACTCTTTGAAATCCAATCTAACTAGACCCAATGTTCCTAACCGTATTTCTCCAAGAACTGCATCAAAGCATCCCATTACAAGAGAAAACATTTTGGATTTGAACAAATAGTCCCCCACTGGAATTCTCTCAATTTCCACCACATTTCATCATACCTCCATCAACTATCATGAATTGACAATTGTGCACCACATGGACATAAAAATGGGTTTCTTCAACAACTGGATGATGAATAAAATGGTGTTTGTTTCCATCATAAATTAATACAATTTAATTTCTATTCTTGATATAACCAAACAACTTTAGGGTCTAGGGAGATACAATTCTTGATAAAGCATGGAAGGAAGTGTAGCCTTTACTAGGTCTAGATCTAGCATTGTTTCCTTTGAAATTTCTTCGAGCATGCAAGGGTGGGCCATATCTATGAAAAATAATTTTAGTTCCTTATATATATTCCCTTTGATCCATTATTCATCACAATGATAACAAATTTTAAAACTCTAACATTCATATTCTTCTATCAAGAATAATTTGTGGATCCATCAAGGCAAGGAAGTCAATGGAGTTGATTTGTGTATGGAAGAGGGACATGGGCGAGGAACAAAATGGTTCTTTTGGTTAAGGAATTTTCCACCACTGAAACTTATAGAACTCATTGAGAGGCCTCCATAGAAATAGTTGGGTGAGTCATCTAGACTTGTGCTCTAATATCCTCCTCTACACCATTGATAAAACATTCATTGAAAAAAGAATTGATCATGCCCTTTGTGCAAATGCCAATTTCTTGAAGGAAACTATAAAGTATTTGACTATTCCTTTTTGGTTCAACTTGGTCAACCATCCCAAAAAATAAGTGTTTGTTTAAAAGAGAGCATAGAAGTCCTTCACAAATTGGCTCCAGAAAATATACCCACCATAGGAATTTGTATGCCATTGCCACCATTATCATTGATCCAGGTATAACACCCGTACCCAAAGTTTCATCAGGTCATCAATAATATCGTGGAGGGAGAAGTAGTGTTCCATCTCAATAACCCATCCTATTAGGTCGGAACAATAAAACTTGTCCATATCTACTTTAGAAAATATGTGCCACATATCGTTTTTATTATCTGGAAAGGTGTTGTGCTCACACAACAACCTCCCTAATTTCTTCACTTATATTTTACCTAAGAGAAGAAGTTGGGCCATGTTGGTTGTGGAGCCTGATTATCTTCCTGATTCAGAGGTTTGTTTCAGTCGTTCTTGGATGCCATTCCCTAACAGGGGGGTGTGGGGGGATTTCCCCAAAAACACTGTCGCCAATAGAGTCCAGGGATGGGCGACGAAAATTTTTGTAGCCCCCCTTGGTCGGGGATTCAGGGGCAGCAACCCCAAAGAAAAATATTGGGAAAACATTCCTTGTAAAATATTGTAATATCATATTCAATCTAGACCATTCATTATAAGGTCGTGGATCTGATGGTAGAATTTATTTTTAGGGATATTTTCCCTAGAAGGAAACCCTCTTTTATGAGGGAATTGTATTTTGGTTGTGTATTATCACGAATATTGTATTATGAGAGAGGAAACTATGAGAAAAAGAAGAGGAAGTTACAGCATGTGTGTTGTAGGTTGTATCCCTTCATTTTTTTGGATAATAATAAGGAAGGACCTAGAAATTTCTCTAGTGGACGTAGCCCACACTGGGTGAACCATGTATATATGTGTCTCTATTGTATTGTGTATCTTTTGTTTTTTATTTATGCATTTGTTTTATTTTATTTCTCTGTGATCCTTTTTTCTAACAATTGGTATCAGAGCGAAAGGTAACTTGCAGGAAAAGAGGGTTCCTAGTTCGAGTGGGAGAAATGGTGGAAGATGGAAAGTTCAAGGTCTAGAAATTTAACGGCCAAAACTACCAATTATGGAAGATGAAGATGGAATATTATTTATATCAGAAGGATCTATTCCTACCATTGGGTGGAATAGAAAAGAAGTTTGCGAACATGAAGGATAAATAATGGGAGGTTCTTGACAAAAAGGCACTAGGAACAATACAGATGAACTTGGCAGTGTCGGTGGCTTTCAATATTTCAAAATATAATACAACAAAAGAGCTAATGGACACATCTACTAAACTGTATGAAAAACCATCGACATCCAATAAGGTATTTCTAATGAAGATATTATTTAATATGAAGATGTCATAAGGTGGGTATGTTGCATATCATTTAAATGAATTTAATACGATTACTAATCAACTAAGTTATGCAAAACTGGACTTTGATGATGAGGTCAGGGCTCTTATAATCTTGTGCTCATTTCCAAAAATATGGAATGGTTTGGTCCTAGCTGTAATTAACTTTGTCTCTAGTTCAAACACTTTAAAATTTGATGTTGTTGTTGGTGATATCCTTAACGATGAAATGTGTCGAAAAATCACAGGTGAGACATCGGGTAATGCATTAAACATGGAGAACAAAGGAAGACAAAAGGATAGAGGAAAGGGCTCAGGGAACCATGGGAATTCTAGGAAGGGAAGATCCAAATCCAAACTGGGAAATATAAAGTGTTGGAATTGTGGGAAGAAAGGACATCTGAAGAAATACTGCAGAGCTCCAAAGAAACAAAGAGATGGACAACAAGAGAAAAATCAAAAATCAAATGTAACAGGTGATGTGTTACAAGATGATTTGGTTCTTTTCGTAGATAATATTTCCGAGTCTTGGGTAGTGTATTCAGCGGCTTCATTTCATGCCGCACCCCATAGGAAACATTTTCTAGATTATGTTCAATGTGATTTTGGATAGGTTCATTTGGGTGATGATGCACCATGAAAAAATGTTGGAATGGGTAAGGTACAAATAAAGAAAAAGAATGGAAACCAATGGTTATTGAAAGAGGTAAGACATGTACCAGATATAAGGAAATATCTAATTTTAATAGGGAAGTTGGAAAGTGAAGGTTGTATATCTATATTTATAGATAAGGTGTGGAAGTTCGCCAAAGGATCATTGGTGATAGCAAAAGGAGAGAAGTTAGGTACATTGTATTTATGTACTGGTAATATTGACTCTTCTATCTCTCTAGCTTCTACAGGAGTGGATACAATACTATGGCATCATAGGCTTGGACACATGAGTGATAAGGGGATGCATATACTTCGCAAAAGAAATTTGTTTCCATATATTAAACAAATTGATTTGGATTTCTATGAGCATTATGTTTATGGAAAACATAAGAGAGTCAGATTTCTCATGGTCGGAAAATAAAAGAAGAGTGAAAGGTTAGAAATTGTGCATACATATGTATGAGGACCAGATTAGGTATCATCTCTTGGTGGATCTCATTATTATTTTACTTTTATTGATGATACAACTCGAAAAACTTGGGTTTATTGCATTCAACAAAAATATAATGTTTTTGATCATTTTAAGAAATGGAAAGCTTTGGTTAAGAATGAGACAAGAAAAGGTTGAAGTGTCTCAGATAAGAAAATGGAGGTGAATATTGCAGCAAGGATTTTGATGATTACTATTCATACTATGAGATTCGTAGAGAAAATATAGTTCTAGGAACACCACAAGAAAATAGTGTGTTAGAAAGGATGAACAGGACAATCATGGAGCGTGCAAGGAGTATGAGATTGCATGCAAGGTTTCCCTTACATTTTTGGGAAGATTTTGTAGATATTGTTGTTTACTTGATCAACATAGGACCTTGAAGTTATTTGGATGATGTCATTCTAGAGGAGGCATGGATAGGTAAAAAGGTAAACTATTCATTTTTTAAGACTTTCGATTGTGAAGTATTTGTCCATATTGATAAAGAAAATATAAAAAGGCTTGAGGAAAACTCCAAGAAGTGTACCTTTATTGGATATGGTGTTAATGATTTTGGTTATCTCTTATGGGATTATGAAAATCACAAAATCATTAGGAGTAGAGATGTCATATTCAATGAGAAGGTCATGTACAAATATCAATTGCAAGGAAAGAAACAAGAAAAAGAAAAACCAGAATATACAGTGCTTAATGAGATCACTGAAAAAGAAATTCCAAAGGTACCAGAAAATCAAAATGTACAACAATAGGAGAATCTGGTACCTCAAAATCCTACAAGTGTTGTTATAAGATCTAACAGTTTAAGTAGACCCCGTGAACAATACTCTCATTCATTATATTATTTATTGTTGACTGATTCCAGTGAACCAAAATGTTATGAAGAGGCATTGTAGGTACACACTAAAAATAAGTGGGAACACAGAATGAAAGATGAAATTGATTCCTTGGTAAATAACCAAACTTGGGACATGGTTTAGTTGCCTGCGGGAAAAATATCATTTCAGAATAAATGGGTTTACAAGTTTAAGGAAGAAGATGGAGGAAAAAAGCGATACAAGGCTAGACTTGTTGTAAATGGGTTTGTGGAAAAGAAAGTTATAGATTTTGATGAAATATTTTCTCGTATTGTTAAGATGAATTCAATTAGGACTATTTTAAGTCTTGTGGCAGTAAATATTTTCATATTGAATAGCTAGATGTAAAAACAACTTTTCTCCATGGGGATTTGGAGGAAGATATTTATATGCAACAACCATGAGGGTATGAGGTCAAAGGGAAGAAAAATTTGGTATGCAGGTTGAAGAAGAGCTTGTATGGCCTAAAGCAAGATCCAAGGTAGTGGTATTTGAATTTTGGTAGGTTTATGATAGAACAAGGTTATAGTAGATATCATTTTGATCACTGTGTTTATTTTAAAAGGCTAGAAAATGGAAGCTATATTATATTTCTATTGTATGTAGATGACATGCTTGTTGCGGGGTCTAATATGTAGGATATAAATGTGCTCAAGAATAAATTATCTAATCCATTTTCAATGAAGTATTTGGGTGCTGCAAAGAAAATCCTTGGTATGAGAATAACAAGAGATAGGAAAAATCACAAATTGACATTGTCTCAGGGTGAGTACATAGAGAAGGTGTTGGAGAGGTTTAAAATGAATAATGTAAAACCAGTTAGTACACCTTTGTCCAGCCATTTCAAATTAACTAAGTAAATGTGTCCCAAGACAGAAGAGGAGATATAATACATGTCCAGGGTCCCTTATTCATCAGTAGTTGGCATCTTGATGTATCTGATGGTTTGCACAAGACAAAATATTGCACATGCAGTGGGAGTTGTGAGAAGGTATATGAACAATCCAAGTAAGGAACATTGGGAAGCAGTAAATTGGATTCTCAGGTATTTGAGAGGTAATTCTATGCATGCATTATGTTTTGGAGGTTCAAACATTGTTCTACATGGATATATTGATTCGGATATAGCAGGTGATAAAGATAGTAGGATGAGAACCATAAGGTATGTTTTTACTGTAGGTGGAACAACAGTAAGTTGTATTTTTAAACTAAAAAAGGTTTTTGCACTTTCAACAACAGAAGCAGAGTATGTTGTTGCTACAGAGGCTAGTAAAGAAATGATTTGTTTACAAAGGTTTATGGAGGAATTGGGAAAGAAGTAGGAAAATAGTAGGTTGTACTGTGATAGTGAGAGTTCCATTCATCTTGCAAAGAACTCAACCTTCCATTCTAAGACTAAGAATATACATCTCAGGTACCATTACATATGATCTATCTTGGAAGATGGACATTTGAAGTTGGAAAAGATACATACTAGCCAGAATCTTGTAGACATGTTAACAAAGGGAGTAACCAAGGAGAAACTGAGTTCCTTCTCAGTTTCAGTTGGTATTCAAGCATGAAGGTGAATATGAGAAATTTTCCAGGTCCAAGGTGGAGTATAGTCTAGCAGGTACAACATCAGTGGAGTTGTTTCCATTAATCTCCAAGTGGGAGATTGTTGGTTTTGGAGCCTGATTAGTTTCCTAATTTAGAGGTTTATTTCAGTCATGCTTGGACCCCATTCCCTAATGGGGGCATGGGGG
>ML778358.1:710922-723463 GCA_009831015.1 Picea engelmannii
AAGGGAAACGCCCCTGAAGTGAAATACTAGGGAAAATTTCCTTGTAAAATATTTTAATTTCATAGTCAATCTAGACCGTTCATTATAAGGTCATATATTTGACGATATAAGTTTTTTTTAGGGATTTTTGTCATAGAAGGAAACCCTATTTTATGAGGGAATTGTGTTGCAGTTGTGTATTATCATGAATATTGTATTCTGAGAGAGGAGATTGTGAGAAAAAAGAAGAGGAAGTTACAACGGGTGTGTTATAGGTTGTATCCCTTCATTTTGCTGGATAATAATAAGGAAGGACCTAGTAATTTCTCTGGTGGACATAGACCACATTGGGTGAACCATGTATATCTGTGTCTCTATTATATTAGGTATATTCTGTATTTTATTTCCACATTTGTTTTATTTTATTTCTCTGCAATCTTGTTTTTCTAACAGCCCCCCTACTAAACATTTCTACTGGAAAGCCTCTCATACTCTCTCAAGAAAATGGTAAATATCAAACCCCTCTTCCCACTCTCTATGATTTACCACTTGCAGTGTTTCTTCATATCACTCTAACCCACTGATACACAGTATAGGTGAGTTCCCTCTTTCTTCACCTATACATAGCATATCAAAAAACATCCTTCTTCCTCCGTCAATACAGCCAATACCAGTGAGTTAGTGATTTTCTCACTAATACATTGGAACCATCAGTCCTTGACCATCGATACACCAACGAACTTCCACTAAAACTAACTTATTCACAAATATTTATCACTGACTAAGTTCATGTGATCAATTTTGGTACAATGGAGATGTTCACACATGCTCAACCTCACACCGATGTACCTCCTCCCATCTTCATTTATACATCATGTTTCAGTAATATTTTCCTCCCATCTTCATTTATACATCATATTTCAATGAGTTTCCTCTCATATTCATTAATACAACACATATCAATGAAGTTCCTTCCTTTCTCTCTACTATATAGTGTATCAATGAGGTTTGTCTCTATCTTCGACATACTACTTGTCGGTGAGTTTCCCTCTTCTGTCACCAATATGTTAGTAGAAATAAGTTGACCCCTCATCAACACTCAACATATTATTAGTGATATTATATCTCTCACCAAAAATGACCCTGATATCTAGACACCTTCATCTTAAGGCCTCTCCTATTCTCCTCCAGCTTAGATACTTCTCGTTGTGCATGTCAATCAGGTTCCTATCATTTCCAATGATTAATATTTCCATGCTTGAATGGATAATTGATGATATATTCCTTACCTCTCGAAATTCTCTGAACACAAAGGAGGAGTTCCCACAAAATTCTTTGAACACAAAGGAGGATCTCCCACAAACTTCTCTTAACAAAGAGGAGGAGTTCCCATGAATTTCTCTGGAACAAAAAGTAGGAGGTCCCACAAACTTCTCCAGAAAACAAAGGAGGAGTTCACACAAAATTCTCTAGAACATAAATGAGGATTTCCCATAAACATCTCCAAACACAAAGGAGGATTTTCCATGAACTTCTCTGGAACACAAAGGAGGAGTTCCTACAAACTTCTTTGAACAAAAAGGAGGAGTTTCCATGAACTTCTCCAGAATACAAAGGATTATTTCCCACAAACTTATCCGAACACAGAGGAGGAGTTCCCACAAAATTCTCTGGAACAAAAGGAAGGAGTTCCCACAAAATTATCTAGAACACAAAGGAGGAGTTCCCATAAACTTCTCTAGAACACAAAGGAGGAGTTCCCACAAACTTCTCTGAATATAGAGGAGGTGTTCCTGCAAACTTATATATAACATAGAGGAGGAGTTCCCACAAACTTCTTTGGAACACAAAGGAGGATTTCCCACAAACTTCTATGAACACGGAGGAGGAGTTCCCACAAAATTATTCGAACACAAAGGAGGAGTTCCCAAAAACTTCTCCAGAACAAAAAGGAGGAGTTTACACAAACCTCTCCAAACACAGAGGAGGATTTCCCACAAACTTCTCCAAACACAGAGGAGGAATTCCTAAAAACTTCTCTGAACACAAAGGAGGAGTTCCCACAAAATTCTCTAAACAAAGAGGAGGAGTTCCCATAAACTTCTCCAGAACAAAAAAGAGGAGGTTCCCAAAAAACTCTGTAGAACACAAAGGAGGAGTTCCCACAAACTTGGATGAAATAGGGACAATACCCTACTGTTATAACCCTATAATTTATAGGATCAACTGGTGACTGAAATGTTATCTCTTTAGTGTTTTTGTTTGTCAAATGATTTTTCATTCTGCAAATAATTTGAGGAAAAAGAAAGAAAAAGAAAAAGAAAAAAGAAAAGAAAAAGAATAAAAGAGGGCATAAAAGAAATTCAATAGAGCCCCATGCAATAACAATAACTTGGTCCATACCTTTCAAGCATGGTCAAGTTCTTTTAAATTGATGTTGATAGGAGTAGTGAATAAGCTTAGCTAAACTGTCTAATCTTAGCCAAGTGATCTAGGTTAGTTAGTGAATAAATCTGACCAGACTACCTAATCTTGGTCAGATAGCCCTAGGATAGAGTAATTTCTTAGTCCAACAGTTTAATCTGGGCTAATTGTCATAGGTAATTAGGTTAGAAAATAGGGTAGTTTGCTTTATTTCAATAAAACCAGCTCGATGATCAATGTTGAACCATGTCTTTGAGGTTTAAAAGGTTTGATGTCTAACCCTTGGTGATAGAAACATGGAAAATCTTGGGAAAACCCATGATATGCACTTATCCTAAGTTTTTCTGGGTGCATACGCCTTCGCGCTCACAATTATGCACAACTCATGTATGAACGGCTCAGATGTTCGCACCCATATCTATGGTGGAAAAGTCTTTCCAAACCCCCCCGATCGTTCTACCTTTAATGGTGGGGGGGGAGGTCCGGAATCAGAGATAATATATGTGCACATCTGGACGGCTCAAGCTTCAACACCTAGATCTACGATCTATATTGGATTCCGGACCCCCCGGTTCATTCTGCATTTAACGGAGGTGGGGGGGTCTGGAATGTGTTTTAAATATTGTGCATAGATCTGCGGTTGAGAAGGAGGTATGCAAATCAACGACTCATGGTGTATTTCAGACCCCCTCGGTCGATCTTCCTTTAAAGGTGGGGGGGGGGTCTAGATTGAATTTTTTCTCTGGCAGGCCCTTATCTATACGTGGCATGAATCCATTGGTCCCAAATCCCACCGCCTATTACTGTCTGACATACCTCGTCACCTCATGATGTCATTATCCACCTTTTCCGTAATAGTCACCTCCCATAACTCTGTCAGTCTTTCTCCCTCGTTCACCCATGGCAAGTCCCTTTACCATGGTCTTTTCCCCCAATCAATACCCACCACATCACGCAACCGTATACTTCAGTCATTTTCACCTGCCATATCACACTCTAAATGACCCGTTGTCCATTTATTACTGGCTAGCTTATCGATTAACCAGTTGACCTGTCTCCCGCGCCCAACGGATATCCGTTCACTCAAAACTACCCTCACCCTTCATTCCCTCACCATTTACCCAGTCGTAGCTCCAGAGAATTTTCCCCATTTTCCTCTCTGTTACAGTCAGCCGCCCACATCTACAGTCATCCCCGCTAACCTTTGTTTTATTTGCAGGTATTGTTATAGTGATGGCGCCAAAGTCAAAGAGAACAAAAGGTGAGGAGAATACTTTTCTCCCGCCTCCTTTCGACCTCAACAGGATTCCTATGGCTGACAAAGACTACTTAATCGTAGACACAAGATGTGATTTCAACTTCACAGGCCTACAGTCATGGCTTAAAGAAGTTTTCCTAGACCAGAGTGACGAAATTGGGCTCTGGGAGTCCAACCTACCCTTGTATCTTTTCCCCCAAATTCACCATTTCCCAGAATTCTCCCTCAAGTGACAAGCCCATTATATCCTCGAACAAAGAGACATTGTGTCCTTGTCCATGGAAATTCTTTTCCTCATCACACCAGAAACCATCAACCAAATGATGCAGATATCCCAAGCCGAATCTGCCTCACTTTTTAACCTCAAAATCATTACAGAGCTCTACCAGAAGCTGTCGTTTCCTCAAAGAGCTCAGATTTTTGAGCTTTTTCTTCCACAATCCGCTCAGCTCCCCACTACAAACCCCCCTTATCCTTCCTCCCTGTTCTCAATAAAAGGAAACCAGGTCATCACATCACTATGTGCCTTGCTTAGATATTTTTCAAATCAATGGGTAGATGAACCCATTTTGGGATTTCTGTCTATTTTCTCCACCGATGAGAAACCCACTACACGGTTCGAATACAACACATTCCTGGCAGACAACATTCACGAACAATTCATAAATTTTTCCACAGAAGGTATGTTCCGGTATTCTGCAATACTGGCATACCTGTTCGGTTTCTTCCAAGCAGACAAATTTTATTTTTCTATGCGGAATATGGACGAGGATGGTAGACCACAGGCAGTAATAGCATGGACTTCTCTGCTCAGACATAACTCCATGGAATTCAATTTCAAGCAGTTCATCGAGCAGTTCTATCACCCAGTGGTGAGTATGCTCAGCGACAGACCCGAACCCAGAATTAATGATGAAATTCAGAGGATTTTACATCTCTTGGACCTTACAAAGGCTGGTGATTGGTACCTGTAACAAAATCATACTGAGATCAGAGTCTATGGGTGCGAGTTGGCCCCATATAAACTACCCAAGTACTTACCTATTAGAATTTTCACCCTGGAATACATAAGGCAGATGATAAACTCAGACAACATACATTTTGTGTCTTTGAAGAAGAAGCAACAACTCAGAATCAAAGGGCAGATTGGGTCTTTCATCTGCAATAGTCGAGGCGCCAGGGAGGAAGCAGACAGACTGCTAAAATAAATGAAGTTTTTTTTAGTTTCACGTGGCACTATGATCCATGCGGGATAATTTCCGAGATGAGAATAAAAAATAAGAATATCCCGTATGTTCACATATCTAGGCCGGAGGTAGAGAAGTTTGCAAACCAGACAGAATGGGAGCCTAACACACTTGTTGAGGCGGAACAACAGGACCCTTCGGTCGCTGTTTCACAGACGACTACACCACAGGCTCCAAAGGAGAAAAGGCCCATGAAGGACACTTCGCCTTCTGTCACTGAAGTATCATCTGAGGAGTTCTGATTGCACACAAAGAGGCTGAAAACCACTCAAGCTCCTGACACGGCTAGAGAAAAGGCAATTCCATCCACTAAAATGATGGAGGTGGATCGGTCACTCCTTAGTACAAGCAACAAGCAGATCATAACCTCAGTATTGCCAAAGAAGCCTATAGATACTCCACCAGTCAACCAGCCAGGAAAAACAGGACCGAAGATGAGTATCTTCAATAAATACGATTTGATCAAGAAAAAGAATCAGACGCTGACCAGCAGCACATATGCTCAGTTTTGGAAGAAAACGTCGACTGCACAACACAAACTACTATCAACATTCGACACTGAGAAGGGAAGAATGCACATGGAATTTCTCCAAGCACAGGTGCCAAACCCAAAGGTAATCACTGATTACAAAAGGGTAACTTTTGAATTCCAGACTAAGGATGTGCATCCAGCTGATCAAATGGATCTGCACAGGCAAACTAGAGAAATGGTTTTCTCCACGTTGGCACATGCTTCCACTATTGCCTCCAAGTTACAAGTGTCTCTGAATAATGTCCAGACGCAGTTGAAGTTGGAAAAAATATCATCCTTTGCCAAGGATAACAAGATTAAGATGTTGGAGGAACTGGTCCTCAAGATTGGATATGATCCTTCAAATGTGAAAGAAATCGAGGAGATGATCAAGAAGAAAAATGCCGACATAGAGTCTCTGAGGAAACAATTGAAGATGCCACCAATAGTAGACTCTCAGGCAAAGGAAATGGCGGAGACAGAAGAAGAAAAAGATGAGATGCTTAAGTTGATCATGGAGCATAATGCACAATTGAAGGAAATGGAAGATGAAATGGAGAAACTAGTGAAAGAGAAAGAGCAGTCAAAACCCATGGAATTCATTCCATTGAGTGTAGTCCCACTCTCAGGAGTGAGCACAACATCACTAGCAGAAATTCCATCGGCAAATCCACTGACGTCTCTAGAAAAGACTGTTGAACTGGCTAAATCTATGGAAGAGATGAATATGTAAAAAACATAGATTAGTAGGCTTAAAAAGGAGATTGAGAACCTCCAGGAACTCAAATATTCTTACCAAACTAGCTACTCCAAGGAAAAGCAAGTGTCAGACCAGCTCAAACAAGAGTTACAATAGCTTCGGAAGCAAACAATGGAAGGAAAAACACTGGCCGAAGTCAAAGAAAGTGTCTGGAAAGACATCACCAAGTCTATGAATGAAATATGGCCAATGATACAAATTATGTTTGAGCAAAATGAATTGGTACAAAGAAGTAAACAAGCCATCGAGAAGATTAGAGTAGAACTGGGAGAGATGCCCACCGAGGCTAATGAAATCATCAAATTCCTAAATTATAAAACCAGAGAGGAGCTGGAAGATATGAGAATTGAAGATAGAACAGAGACCATCCTTGAGGTCAAGAGAGTCCTGACCAAGAGAGGACTGATGCTACAGCTAGAAGAAAAGGTTCAGGCTATGGACCTAGGGGTGCAAAGGTTTTTTAGCAAGATCGAGTCTCTACAGAAGAAGGGTCTTCCTGGTTTGAGAGTGATAAATGAAAAATTGATGATGCTCCCTGATTACAAAAAGAGACTAGCCACTGTGGCTAAGGATAGTTTGAAAATTTCAGGAATACAAGGCAGTATCACTGGAAAGGAATTCCTAGATGCTCTACAGTTGGACATTAGCATACAACATGAGATTTGGTACATCTTCATCACTAAGCCAACTTTTGCTAAGTACATAGAGATGGATGAAGTTTACCGAAGGTTACTCAAAGTCATCGTTCCCAGTCATCTTCGATGGGAAGAGATTTGCAATCTAATTGAGTAGTCGATGAGCTGTCCAAGCCCAGTCAGCTATCCATTCAGACAAGGTCATGCAGAGGCCTCACCAACGGTTCACCCAGAAAACAACATGAAACTTCGACACATCATCAAACAGTTTCCTAGATTTTTGTAGTTTGTTAAGTTAGTTAATCTAAAAATAGATTTACCACGTCCTAATCTTTAATGACAGGATCGTTTGTAATTTTGGTTATAAATACTTCACTTTTCGAAGTATTGAGGGTTGATCTTTACACCCTGCGAGCTACCAGACTGTAATATTTTTTCAAGAGATCTTCCATTAATACAAAGAGGCATTTCCACAAGATTCTTGTGTGTACTCATTGGTGATGTTTTCCTTTCTAAGTTAAATGTTATTCTCGCTTAGTTATCGCGCTGTTTTCTAAATCTAATCTTTGAAAGTAACGAACGTTGCAGGATTTATCTTTGTATACCTTGTTTCTGACTTTAAAAGATTTTAGTGTTTCATCTTCTGATTTTACGATAAAGAAATTCTTAACTGCTTCTTTGTTGTAATTGACATTCTCACCTTTTTCTGCTATTCCTCATTTTTGCTGCTAAAAGAATCCAACGATTGCATTATCTCGCCCTGTGAAAGGTTTCTTTGTTTTCTAGTTCAGATTTTATTTCATGATACAAACCCCATGGCCCAATGGATGTGTAAATATCTCTCAGCCAACCCAATGAAAATGACAACAAACAAAACAAACATATTTTATTCTCCTAGCCTAATATTTTAAATTTGAAACATATCTAAATCTTACAAAGAGATCCCTCTCTGAAGTTGGTCGGGCTAGATCCCAGCTTCGAAGTGGTTGGATAAAGTTACCTCCCGTATATTTCTTCTTTTCTGACAACCTCTAGGAAATTTACAGAGTGTTAACACCTACGAAACTACCTTTCTTATTTTGGCCATAAATTTGGATTCAAATGTCTATTGGATGCATTCCTTATATTGTTGGAAAGGTCTTTATAATATATACAACTTCAAAGTTATATGATTTGAGAAATTTCTCACCAATTGTTCACATTTTTTAGGATTAATATATGGCATATCATCAGCATCCTCGGAGAACACAACACCTTAATCGTGAGCAGAGCAACCAAGAACCGAACTCAGGGAAGCATATATGAACTCTCAATTAATTAATGTTCCAATTCTATAAGTTCAAATGTGTGGTTTTAATAGTTTATATAGAGGTTACTCTGAGGTCACTCATCTATTACATGTTGAATGGTTCCATGTACCAATTCTAAAAGAAGGTTTCACTTAGCCATCCGAATAGGCAGCGTGTGGGAGAAGAAAACCACTAAAGCACAGTCACCATGTATCAAGGAAATCCTTCCAGTATGCATCAATTCCTTTGAAAATGTGATCTACATCCAAGGACGATAGAGCAGTAACAACAACAGAGATGATCAACTATCAAACTTTGATAATGAAGCATGTTCCCATGTCCAGACCAGTCTCCATGGTGGCTGAAGCACACTATGGCCAAAATCTATGATGGCCCACAAGAAATAAAAGAAAATTTTGAATTGTAACTGTGTATTATACATTAAATCATAAACATTCTTGTTGTCCTTGTTCTCTCATAATTACAAAATGGATAGGGACAAAAGTTTGTAAATCAAAGGTCATGGGGAAGGTGAAAGGCCAAGAGTCACGTTGAAATTAAATAAATATGAGGATTGTATCAAAGTAAAGGGATTTTTGGATCTTCAAGCATTGTACATTTTCTTAACTATTTTGGGAATACCTTGTTAACTCAAATTGAGAATCCCTCCTTGGAGCTTTCATGTACTATTACATAAAAATTTAATGAGGAGAATCTTATTTGGCCAAGCTATTTTTGGAAGAGCTCTAATTCTCGTGTTGGACGTATTGTGGACTATTCATTTGCATTTTTCTCAACACTCGGGTTGTGTAAGGATGTACTTCATATTGTATACTAAACTTATGTATGATGGTTGCATTCTCATTTTTTTTCTTCAGAGAATGTTTGTCTAAATTCATGGGCATAGAACCATAAATTATTATTTAAATGATAGATTATTATGTATTTGTAGTTGTTATTCATATTGTTGTCTCTTCTCTATGTGAAATATTTCCCAAGATATTAACAGGATCATGGATGGTTCTATGTTTTCTTTCTGGTTTCCTTAGTATTTTCCGGACACATGCATCTTAGATTATTTTCATTTCATTCTTTATCTTAGTACACCTTCATTGGTGGATCGGGCCGCAACCAGTAAAACCAAAACCATAAATGGATTTCGGGCTAGAATCCAGATGAGTTCCCTATTCCAAATGGCGAGAGGTATAATTGGGACTTCTTATCGAGGGTAACCCCTGTTGTTGACAAAGGGGCAGTTTTATCGCATCAATAGAATTGGCACTAGAAGGAGGGTTGCTATAGCAGGAAAACCCCACTATGGACTACACTAGGGTTCAACATGCAGGAAAATCTAACCATCTAAAAGTATCCTACCTTTCTAACTACCCCGAACATACCCCACATTCATATATGAAAGACAAAATGAAAAGATCAGGTAACTTTACCTTTTACTCTACGTCCGGTGTTGATCCTCTCATGTTCGATAGCTCCACTGAGTGCAAGCCTCCTCCCAAGGCTGACCTGCATTCAAAAATAGATAAACAGGAAACTATAAATGATCTGAAAATAGAAGGCTAACTTGTTATTCTATGCAAGCACCCTCTACTTCATTAAATAAACTTTACAGGACCTTGCTTCATGTGTTAAAATATGCAAGATAAAATTATGTGCCAAGTTTATGCTTCTTCCTTTAAATGTTCATGTGTGATGAAATGTTCTTTTAAATGGTTAAATATGTACTTTAAATAAATACACAACAACATAACTTGCAGCAAATAAACCATCAAACTCACAACAAGAACAACATGATAAAGGAGTTCACCCTCCTCTGGGCTACATCTCCTTGAGCCTCCATTAATGGACTTGGCTCTCTGGGATTAATTTGTCAAAAGTTATTTTACAAGATTCTTCTCAACTCCAATGGAAAAAAAGATTGTACCATTGGGATCAGAACACATAAAAACCCCAAAAATGACTAATAAAACTCTGAAAACGGATCATGGCTCGTCCGGGCATGACCTCTTCTACATGTGGCCTTAAGCTTCCATGAGATTCTCTATGGAAAAACACCTGTAAAAGTCCTCAAAATCCTCTGAAACCTGTCCCAATGTGTTCAGAGAATAACAATTAGCCAAAAATGACTATTTAGTCACAGAAAACAAACTTGGACTCACCAAAACATGTCCTCAATCAATAAGGGCTTCAAGCTCCCTAGAGCTTGCTGAAACTTCAATGGCTAAAAACCTGCAAAAGAAGTCTTCAAATGGCCTTGATAATAGTGCCAATGGATTCAGGACGTCCAAAAACCCCTAGCTGGGTTTTTACGACACCTCAATCAGCCAAAAAATGAGAAAGATAGGCCTCCTACCATCCTCTTCCTTCAAGCTTGTTGGCTCTGGTTCGCCAAAACGCACCTATGTGTGCTTGAACCAAGAACACGCTCCAAAACGCGTGTTTAAACCTAGCACCGCACATAACCGAAAAATGGTCCAAACTGTAGAACCGTTAACGGAACTAAAACCCCCAACCTCCAAGCTATTAGGCATTTGGGTCCATGTGACCTCATCCCGCGCATAAAAAAGGTTCATTTTCCATGCGTATAAACATGTGACAAGTGTCGGCGCATTTTGGTTTAACCATTTGCATGGTGGAATAACCCCCGCGCATTCAAAGGACAAGGGTCATATGCAACAACACAAAACTGCTGGCTTTAAACGCGCAGGGCTTTGAACATGCGCGCGAGCGGTTATATGGTAATATGCATGTGAACGGGGGCTGGGGCTTAGCCCCAGCCCTGTCTGCGCCCAAACATTAATACATGCAAATTTAAATAAATAATAACCCACTCATATAGCAAGGAACATAGAATGGCGTGCCGATCGGGCGACCATTACCAAAGCGCTCGATGGTGGAGGTCCAGGGTTTGAGTCTGGTGGACTCCATAAAATTTTGAACAATCAACCAATGCCATGGTGCCACGTGGCAGCCCACGACTGGGCCACGTGGCACCTCATAATTTTCCAAAACCATGCCACGTGTCACAACACGATTCATCCAACTGTCAGCCAATCCAAAATTGCCACGTCAGCATGTGCCACTTCACCTCTGCCACGTCAGCGTACAACCTCTGCCACGTCAGCCTGTACGGACTATACGGACTGCATAGTCAACGTCCCTTTTTTTACCTATTTGACGATTCGAACAGATCGCGATATCTCTTGCTCCCAATGTTCATTTGAGACGAAGCGAGTTGCGTTGGGTTCGTGATGACGAGGGATACGCTTTCGTTCGTTTTGAAGCAATTCCGAGAACGTTGATTTTTGAGCTAAAATTTGACTCCTGGTCTAGATTTTGATCACGCCTTCCCACTGAAAGGATTTTTGACCCACAAAAGATTATGATTATCTTTCTGAGCTTCAATACTCTTCTGCTTTCAAGTTCTATCAACTGATTCTACTTGAAAAGTCTTTTTGACAATCACCTGGATACTTTGACATGCCTTGCACTGCAACTGGCTATGTCCCTCAACCATTGTTCTCTGGTTGCTGCTGACCTACTGTTCTCTTTGTGCTTGGAAGACTACCAACCTTCCCACTGAGAATCAAGTCCCTCTTATGAACTCCTTGACGTCAACACAATCAGCTTTCCAATGGCTACAAAAACTTTCCTGCGACATCTTGTCACAAGCCAAGAAAACCATCAATCTTGAAAACAAATTATACAAGACTGAAAAATGATGTCAAAAAATATTTTGTTCTTCAAACAAACTGTTGCATTCTGTACTTCATCAAAGCACATGGTGGTTTCCTACATTTTGGTATACTCAAAATCAACTTACAAGCGAACAAACACCATCGACTAAACATAAGTCGAAAAACATGATCGACACACATAGTCGTCAGACAATCATCGACACCAGTTGAGACTCATTTGAAACATCTCAATCTTCCCAAAATGACAAGTCAACAAACATGATACACAATCATGTTACAATCATGAATCATTCATGATGAACCATCACCAGTTTTACTGGTTACACATACATAAAAACAAATGCATGCGCATGACTCTTCAACTCTCCTTCCAGTACAAACATAAGTACATAAACCCGAAACATGTGGGTACATAAGAGTTGAAATGAAAAAGATAAATGGCTGCAACAAGTGAACATCATATCCATCTTTTACATCCTCCTGGTGAAGTGGTGCAACAACAAGAATGCCTTCAAATGAATTGCATTCACATGGAACTTGCATCATACAAGTTGTGATAAACTGCTGCAACTTTTCATACTCTCAACATAAATGCACACATAAGGCTGAAAAGTGCATTTACAACAGAAAATGCAAGCCTTACTTGCTCAAGAAATCCAACCATTTCTTACCAAGCCAACTCAACGGTGACTTTTTCTGCTGAAAACCGTCCTCTTGTGAATCAT
>ML778358.1:723513-743905 GCA_009831015.1 Picea engelmannii
TTGCATCCTCTTTTCACGTTGTCTTTGCTTATAAAGTTTCCTGAAAGCGGTTAATCTTTTCCAACATTTTGAAATATGATGGTTATATAAACCACAATATGTACATGGATTATTTCTTCCATTTTTACATACAAATTTATCATGCTTAACATAATCAAAAGCAATTGAATGATAAGCAGAATTATACCTTGAGCATTCACCTTTATCGCCTCTTTGAGGAGGTGAATTTGAAGAGTTACAAGCTCTCCTTTGAAGACCAACAAATCTGTTCTTGTCCTCATCACTGTCACAACTCTTTCATTTCACACATTCGCATTCATCTTGAACACAAGCCTTGCATGCTGGAGGGATTGAAATTTCAACAAAAGTTCTTGAACTTTCACCTTTATAACCTTCTTGAGGAGGTGAACTTGAAACAAAATTTGTTCTTGGAACTTTTTCCCTTGTCTTCTCAAGTTTGGAATTTTCTCCATCTCTTCATTCATATCCAATACCACAATACTTAGGTCTCTCTTCAACAACAATAGGCTCAACAATGCCTTGTGCATGCTTGCCCAAACCTCTACCTTCATAGCCCATTTCTAACAATAACTTGGACCCTATTCCTCTTGTGTGCTTTTCAAAAACACCAATACATTCATCTTGAGAGGAATTAGAAGATAAACTAACATTTCATACCTTATGTTCATGCATGTACTTGGTAAGGGTTTCCTTTGCCTCATGGAGTTGAGTCTCCATCTCATGCAACTTTTCAAGAAGCTGGTCTTTCTCCTTCTTCATGGCCATCGACTGCTCTTCAAGGGCAATGCTCTCATTTCTGTCTTCACACATCTCTTTCATCAAATCTCTCATGGTTAGAATCTCCTTCAACATCTCTTTGTCAAAGAACTTGGATTTTGAAGATATATGAAAACTATCAATGCTTGAAGCTTCCTCCATCCTTGCAAGATATCAAACTTCAACACAAAACTTGCCCAAATACCAACAGCTAAATCTCAAGCTATCAATGGCAAACACATGAGCAAAAAAAACTATGCTCTGATACCACTTGATCTGAAAATAGAAGGCTAACTTGTTATGCTATGCAAGCACCCTCTACTTCATTAAATAAACTTTACAGGACCTTGCTTCATGTGTTAAAATATGCAAGATAAAATTTTGTGCCAAGTTTATGCTTCTTCCTTTAAATGTTCATGTGTGATGAAATGTTCTTTTAAATGGTTAAATATGTACTTTAGATAAATACAAAGCAAATAAACCATCAAACTCACAACAAGAACAACATGATAAAGGAGTTCACCCCCCTCCGGGCTACATCTCCTTGAGCCTCCATTAATGGGCTTGGCTCTCTGGGATTAATTTGTCAAAAGTTCTTTTACAAGCTACTTCTCAAATCCAATGGAAAAAAAGACTGTACCATTGGGATCATAACACATAAAAACCCCAAAAATTACTAATAAAACTCTGAAAACGGATCATGGCTCATTCGGGCATGACCTCTTCTACATGTGGCCTTAAGCTTCCATGAGCTTCTCTATGGAAAAAACACTTGTAAAAGTCGTCAAAATCCTCTTAAACTTGTCCCAATGTGTTCAGAGCATAACAATTAGCCAAAAATGACTATTTAGTCACATAAAACAAACTTGGACTCACCAAAACATGTCCTCCATCAATGAGGGCTTCAAGCTCCCTAGAGCTTGATGAAACTTCAATGGCTAAAAACCTGCAAAAGAAGTCTTCAAATGGACTTGATAATAGTGCCAATCGATTCAGGATGTCCAAAAACCCCTAGCTGGGCTTTTACGACACCTCAATCGACCAAAAAATGAGAAAGATAGGCCTCCCGCCATCCTCTTCCTTCAAGCTTGCTGGCTCTGGTTCGCCAAAACGCACCTCTGTGTGCTTGAACCAAGAACACGCTCCAAAACGTGTGTTTAAACCCAGCACCGCACATAACCGAAAAATGGTCCAAACTGTAGAATCGTTAACAGAACTAAAACCCCCAACCGCCAAGCCGTTGGGCATATGGGTCCATGTGACCTCGTCCCACGCATAAAAAAGGTTCATTTTCCATGCGTATAAACATGTGACAAGTGTCGACGCATTTTGGTTTAACCATTTGCATGGTGGAATAACCCCCACGCATTCAAAGGACAAGGGTCATATGCAACAACAAAAAACCGCGGGCTTTAAACGCGCAGGGCTTTGAATATGCGCGCGAGCGGTTATATGGTAATATGCATGTGAACGGGGGCTGGGGCATAACCCCAGCCCTGTCCGCGCCCAAGCATTAATACATGCAAATTTAAATAAATAATAACCCACTCATATAGCAAGGAACATAGAATGGCGCACCGGTCGGGCGACCATTACCAAAGCGCTCAATGGTGGAGGTCCAGGGTTCGAGTTCGGTGGACTCCATAAAATTTTGAACAATCAACCAATGCCATAGTGCCACATGGAAGCCCACAACTGGGCCACGTGGCACCTCATAATTTGCCAAAACCATGCCACGTGTCACAACACGATTCATCCAACTGTCAGCCAATCCAAAACTGCCACATCAACATGTGCCAACTCAACTCGGCCACATCACCTCTGCCAACTCAACTCTCGACCTCTGCCACGTCAGCCTGTACGGACTGCACAATCAACATCCCTTTTTTTACCTATTTGATGATTCAAATAGATCACGATATCTCTCGCTCTCGATGTCCGTTTGAGATGAAATGATTTGCGTTGGGTTCGTGATGACGAGGGCTACGCTCTCGTTCTTTTTGAAGCAATTCTGAGAACGTTGATTTTTGAGCTAAAATTTGACCGTTGGTCCAGATTTTGAACAATAAACATGCATCTCATATATAAATCATGGGTTAGATGTTAGAAAGAAACATAAATCAAATACAAATATTTGAGACATCATATTTCGGGACAGGAAAAGTATTTTTTTTATTGATATCACAATGTTTACTTACAACAAAGGTCAGAAACTGCGACATGAACCTAGTTCATGCTCCTATTTGTAAGTTTTAAACCTGTGAAGTAAAGAAATGCATATAGATTCTTAAGCAAAACATAAATTAATCAATGGCTCATTCACATAGTACACAGAGATATATACCGGAAACCCTCAACTAGGGAAAACCTTTCTTATTTTCATTATGTCAAATTTCACCATTCACCATACAATATATACAATGTTTTTAGGTATTCCGTAGATACCAAAACCCTAATCCATTAATCCGAGATTAATTTAGAAAACTACTAAAAATAGCAAAATCCGTTAAAAATAGAAAAAACTGCTCAAAAACAAATTTCAGGGCGCTACCCCGAACACTGCACATAACCCCTGGGACCCCCCTAGGAAGCGCCTGATGCACATGACACAAAGAACACTACTAGAGGGATCGTCATATGCAGTTGTCGAACCTAACACGCCCACACACACACATGCAAAGAATATAATATATACCCAACACTCTTCACCAAGCTCCAACTGCGTTTCCACATATCTTTCTCCTCTCACACTTCTTCTACTGAAATGATATAGGCTTATGATGGAGGAATAAGGCAAGAATGGGAAATTCTAATGCAAATCTCACAAGGTGGCTGCAATTATTTGGGGCAAGGAGGGGATGTGAAACGGGAAGAGTTTCACTATGCTTATGTTATGAATGAGACCGCACCACCTCCTTTTATATGACAAAAGGATGTTTATCTGGTTGGGTGACAGGATATAGGCGGTGGATCAGTTGGGAAACTACCCAATAGCCCGTAATCTCAACGAATTCCTTGCAACTTTTTAATTTTTGCAACTTTTGTGAGTATACACGGGTTGTAATGATGCAACTAGCGTACTTATGTAGGCTATAGTGGTGCAACAGGTGTGTGTAAATGTGCAGTAGTGGTGCAAGGCGCGTACATCTTCAAAAATAGTGTTTTTAAGAAGAGTTTCCCAGTGATGGCTTGGCAAAAATAGCAAGTAAGAGGGCCAAATTCCAGGTATGCATGTATGGAGAAATTTAGGGTTATAACAAGGGTTCAATGACAATCCTTCCCATGTGGATTCATTTCATTAAATTTTAACCAACACATGGCTCCACTCCATATATTTGTATGGGATGACCCTTTGAGTCTTCTAAGACCCACCGGGGGCATCTCAGTCGAGGCAGTTAATTTCTTGTCAAACTCAAAATTTGATGGTGAAGGGAATGTCTTTGCATTCACACATCTCAATAAGCTTAACATCACTCGAAAATATCTTAAGTTTATTCAGGAAAATGAAATATGTCGATTGTTTATCCTCACATTTGAAGGGTGGATTAAAGCTTGGTTTAGGACATTACCAGTGAAATCTAGACATAGTTGGAAACAATTCATGGAAGTCTTTATCGTTGCTCATGTAGATTATGTTTATCATGAACTCTTTGATGAATTTGCATAAATGTGTAATCTTGAAAACAAATCTCTTGATGATTTATTTCTAAGATTTATGCAGATTTATTGTAGGTTTCCTAAAAATGACAAACCCTCGGACTAAGAAATATTTGATTAGTTTCATATCTCGTCTCAATTTATGAAAGGTACAATCCGATTACCTCTCATTCACAATATTTTGATCAGGTGATGAATGATGGGGGGTACATGATCTCTAATTAGCACTTTTTTATAACTATGGGGGAATATTTACCAGAAATATTAAACCCCATAGACCCAGAGTGTGAACCATCTATTGTCTCCCATTCATAAAATCATGAACATGCTTTGGTCTATGATGAATGTCCTATTGAAGAAATATCGTCATTTTTAGAATTTGAAGATATTCATTCTCTTTATACAAATATATTTGATGTTGATCACTCACATGAGAACCCACTTGTTTATCATGTAGTACAATTTGTACACTTTTCTTACAATGGAAGACTGGATGATAAATTAGAACATTAATATTTCCAAGCTTTGATCAATCAAATAATCATTCTTCATGACAGTCTATCCAGGATGCATGAAGTTCTAAGTCCTTTTCTATTTCTGGAACATGTTGAATCACAATTTGATATCGATAACCTTGTTTTCTATGACTACTTTTATGTTTCAGAATTGAATGTGGGTACTAACCTATCATTTGTTGATCCTGTGCAATCTGAAATTTCTGATCTCAATGCACATATGTTAACAACAAAAAAATTTAAGACAATGTCAAGCATGATGAGTTTTCTAACCCACATGAATAAATCACAACAAACAAATATCCCATCACCATATGAATCACTAGAAACATTGAGTTGATCCAAGAAACGCTATCACCTAAATCTACTCTAGAATTACATGTTAATCCTCAAGGGAAAATGCATCAATCATCCTTGGATGTTTTCTTAATACTCCAACAATCCTCACATGATTTTTATGATTTTATAGGAGAGGGCCTTGAGTCATATTCTACTCAATGTTTCCCTCAAACTATCATATATCATCTATCCTCTCAGCAGGTGGTTCACGTAAAATATGGGCCCAGGGGAGTCTTGCCTGGATAATGAGGCACTTTGATTTCAACCGATGGTTATGACAGTTCCTCAGTGATTTTATTCAAGCCCTAGAATGAATTATTCAACCCATATCGATACTCTCTCACAAGATATGGTGTACGCAAGTTTTATTTATGAGTCGTATCATGTATGTCACTCATTTTTTATTTTCTTCCAATAGTCCTACGATAATAATTGCAAATTTTATGATGGAATTGAAGATTGGTTGGAGGAATCCTACATGTTTACATTTCCTATGAACCATAATGCTACCAAACTTAACATGCTAGGTGGGGATTTTACCAAATCAATTCTTCCTATCTTCGATCCCTCACCGCTCCATTTTTTTCATTTAACTTTTGATGAACATGTGGTTGTAGGTTTGGAGTCACTTGATTGGTTGCACTGGAATTATTCTTTCACTTAGCCTTATTTTAGATAGTGTAGGATAGAGTAGTAATAGAAGTAGTATAGTTCATTTCTTTCTTTATGCCTTCATAGTTTAGATGTTTTCCTTTGTTTTCATTTGTATAACATAGATTTGGACTTGTATTGGTTTCTTCAATAAAAGCCACCAGATGTTGTTAGTTTATTTTGAAGCTTGTTATGTCTTGTGATGGATTGCTTTAGTCTAAGTTTATTTTTGCATAAAATATTTCTTCTTTTCATTTGATGCATTTCATTTTTGTTTTTTGAATGAAACCTTGTCTTAACTTTGGTTATCACATGAGGAAACCATGTGCATAATTCTTTGAGAAGTTCAACTGGAAGATTCATTTGTTTCACTAGAATTCACTCTAACAAATGACAATTGGATAACTTGTTATCCTAAGCTAATGAAAGAATATTTTTTGAGGAATACTTTACATATTGGGGAAGGTGGAAATCGAGTTGAAGGAAACACATCGGTTGTTCACAACATTGTTGTCTGTAATCTGTGATAGTTATGCAAGCCCTATTGACCAAACCTTTTAAGGATATGTTTCTCACAAAATATTTTGTAACAACAGATCGATGTGATGGTATCTTCGGTGCATTGTATTGGTTCCTGAAAAAATACTGGTGAGCTAAAATATGTTACAAATATTCTCAGCGGGTATGTATTTTTATGGACTTAGACCCTTCATGATGCACTGATTTCAATAATGTTAAAGTTACATCATCGATTCGTTTGAAAGAAATACAAAGTCTCAAAGTGGATCATGATCACCATATATTAATTATTTCATGATGGTGTCTATTTGTTATAACCCTAAATTGCACCACACATGCTTACCTGGCATCAGGCCAACTCATATCCTTTCATTGCCAAGACATTTGTTGAACAAACTCTTTGAAAATCCTCTTAAGTAAATTAAAGCCACACGCGCCCTAACCCACTACTGCACGCGTTGGAACGCTGACATGCCTACTACTGCACGAGTTTGAACGCGGGCAGGCCTACTACAACCCGCGTTTACCTAACAAAGCACAAAAATAGGAAAGTTATCGACGGGACAAAAAGCTATGGGTCAGTTAACTGGAACTCCTAGCCATGCATGGCCGAGAGTTCGTCCAAAACCCTAGCTCCTTCTAGCCTATAAAAGAAGGGGTAGGGGTACTATTTGGAGGAGGAAAAATATAGCAAAGAAACTCTTCCTGTTTGCCAAGTCCATTTATCCCAATCCTTTAGCCTTTCCTCAAGACTAAGGAGAATTAATGCAAAGAAGTTGGAGGAAAAAGAAGAGGAGGAGACCAGGATCGGGATCAAGGAACGGTGGCCAGTCTCGACTTCAAAATTGTAAGTTGATTCATTTTGAAAATAATAAAAGATTACTTTTCCCGTCCCAATGCATGAGTTATATGTGATTTGTGTAATTTATGCTTAATTTCTAACCCTCAAGTAGAAAAGTAGCATGCATGTGTGTTGTTTTGTCTTGATTGCAAGTTAACTTTGGAAGGAGCCACATGAGCAAGTAGTCAAGAGCGTAACGGAGGATCTACACCAAGCATCAGTAAAAAGGTTAGTAGTTCCTTTCCATGCATGTATCGTAAAAAGGGGTTTGAAGTTTTGGTGTGGTAGGTTAAAAGGTCATTTCTTGAAGGTCAACATCTGCGTGCAAGCCTAGCCCTAGCTTGTTAGTCTGTACGGTATTATTTCCCAACAACAGAATTGGCGACTCCACTGGGGATAATACTCTTAGGGTTTCCGTATTTAGTAGAGGTTTTTGGGTAGTTTAAAGGATTAGATTTTCTGTTTCTTTGTTCGTTTGTTTTCTGTTAGGTCAGAACTAGAAATGAACCTGGTTCTTTATACCAGTTTTTCCTTGGCTATTACTTGACGATAATTATCGGGACACACAGAGGTACACACGGCCTGCAGAAGTCTTGCACGCGTGTAACCCGCGCCCTAACCTTCTATAGCCCACGTTTGAACACCTGCTGTAGAGGTTTCCGTAGCGTGTAGGACTCAGAGAGCTTAAGAGGTAGTCTCCCTCTTCCCTGTCAGAATTATACATTCTTAGGGGGATTTCTGGATCTTGTCTAAGTCTTGTTGGTTTACAGTCTTGTTTTGGTTTGCTTTATTGTGTGTTGTTATTCTTTGCAATTACTTTCCTTTTCTGTTAAAGAAGAAGCATCCAAGCCTTCAGGAGACCTTGGTTTTCAATACCAGAGGCCTTTTCCAGGTCTGGGTTGCCTGTGTTTAGTTTTGTCTTAGAGGTTATACATACACGTGGCCTGTGCAAGTGCAGCCCGCGGGTACCCGCGCGCAGTTGTGGGTCAGCACACGTTTGCACGCGTGTTGTTTCAGTGACAGTAGTGGGCTTGATAGGTTGCTTTTCAATCAGGGTGGGGCAGTCATCCCTTCCTGTGGTGAGAAGTGTCCCTCTCAGGGGTTTGATTCTAGGGTTGCACAGTCAGTAGGTTAGGGCCTCTTACCCTTAGCCTGTTTTTTCTTAGTTGATAATTGATAGAAAAGATAAAAAAAATAAAAAAATTGTGTTTTATGGTTTTTAGACAAGCTTAAGAGTCGGTGCTTTCTTGATTTCCATTGGGTGTCTTTTCTCTGGTTCTTTGCGATCTTCACTTTAAGCCAGAATTTTATTTTCTTGGTTTTGTGCTTGTCGGCATTTTCCCTTTGTTGCTTCATTTAGCACTCAAATAAAAAAATATATTTCTTCTTCACTTTCTTCTTTGTTTGAAGATTGTGTTTCTGCATCAATAGCTAGGAAGAAGTCTTTTGTTCATAAGTTTTTGCAGTTCATTTAGAGCATAAGTAGCTCGTAGTCGAGCGAAATTCCTTTAAGTTGGCTGCATGAAATCTTAGAAAAATTGAAAAAGAAAAAAAAAGTCTTTCTTGTGTGAAAAGTTGTTGATTTTTGCATTTAGTAAAAGCATTTTGTTTCCAGCTTTTTTCATTCATTTTTGCTTTGAGTCTTTACACACCATCAGTTTCACCTTCATACCTTGTGATGTAAAAAATCCCATAAAAGCAACACTAATTTAAAATCTATTAGACTTTTTTTTTTAGGGTTAATACACTAACTCAAGACTAGGGCCTTGGAATAGGTTGGAGAGGAAGCTCTCCAAGGCCACTCAAAAACAAACATTGGAGTCTGTGATAGGGAGTGTAGAAGTCTAGTTTCATGGAAGTTATCCGGGACCCCCCTCTAACACAGGGGCTAAACACGAGGTCGTGTAAGGAAAGGTAGCAGAGATAACCCCTCCAAAGTCGGACCGAGCGTAGTGGAGAACACATATCGAGGATTTGTTTTGGGATTCCGTCGTTTGCATTTTCCATAGGGATTCGTGGGTCTCGAATCCGTTCGAGGTTCTCAGTTGTCTTCCGGACCATTTGTTCTCGATACCCTTGACAGGTTTCGGGCTTGATACCTTTCTCATTGTGGTCTACCCGACTATCGACTGTACCCGCCTGGTGACTGTTCGCGTGCTGGCAAACTAGTTGCCAATCTTTGTTAGGGACATACACAGGTGACTACGGGGGTATACCATGGTACCTATGACAGACATCGGGCCATGCTTTGTAGAGTATACCCAGAGGGTGCTTCCGTTTTCGAGTTGCACTTGCACCGGTAAGTTTCTCTAGTGTTGGTTGTTGTAATTGTTCTTCAAAATAGTTAGTGATTGCTTGTCTTATCTTTTAGGGGATTCTTTTTAGTGTGTGTTACTGTTTGAATGTGTAGAATACCTTAGCGTGTCTTGGATCTTCTCACACAGTGGAGGATCCCAAGCTCTGCCGGTCACGAAGGCTTCTGGGCCTGCCGTCGGTTATACTGGAGCTACCCCCGCCACCATTAAGGCGGAAACTAGACCAACAAGGGTCTTTTCAAGAAACCGGGTTACAAACCATTGTGCCCGAACAACTCACGGAGGAATCAACCACCAATCTTGGTTCGGTTGAAACCCCCAAGACTGATACTTGGCCGCTGGTTATTGTACCAATCCAATTTTACGAACGCCTGTCAGTGCCTCACACAGTGATGGAACAAAATGTTGTTACTTCTTCTGGGAATTCTTCCATTCCCACCACCGTTGCTACCACAGGAGAAGCATCTCCTAACTTGCCCTTGTCGACGGTCCGGGCCACCATGGTCTCGAACGCAACTACGTCGCATAGTGGACCAATCCCATTTATCGCGGCGGCCACAAATCCCTTTACACCTAGTGTGATAGGCTCTCCGTTCTCATACGGTATGCCTAGTTTAGGCACAAGTCCTATACTCACTCACTCCACTTTACAGACTTTGGGTTTGGGGGCAGGGAGCTCTAATGCTCCTCTGCAAGGTCAACTTGGGGGAATTCTTGTCCCTTTTAATGATTTTCCTTACGTTGGAGGTCATATCTCTCCTTCGTCCCCTTCGCTTGGTGGTATGCATCAGCAGTCTGCCGGGCAGCCTGCACACACAAGTTCATTTGGAGTCGGGAGTCAAGGAACACCTGCGCAAAATCAGTCGGTAGGTTCGTCACCATTTGTTTGGAATGGGACGTTTGGTAACAAAACTTTCGCATCCACCACTTTCCCGTCTTGGGGCACCCCCATTTTTGGACAGTCTACTTCGGTGCAGGGTACTAGTCCTGCGCCGGGGGCACATATAGTAGGACTCTGGAACTCTGGTCAAGGATTCGTTCCTTCCTTTGGAATTTCGTTCTGGGGTAATTCTTTCCATAGTCAATGGAACCCTGGACAGACTTCTATGCCTCTCCCATCAGGACCGGCATGGGGTAATCCTTCCCAAAGTCCTTCAAACACGATGAATGCCCAACATCCCATGTCCTTTATGGGGAATCAGACAATGATGTCTCCACATATGCAAAATCCTTACGCTGGTCAGGGCCATGGTTTCTACCAGAATCCGGGCCAGCAGCCAAACTTTTCCTGGCAACCTGGTGCCAGTCAAACTCCAGGACCCTTTTTTCCAGGCTATCAATAGCAACCCAAACTACCATTCCTGGCGATGTTACACTTTCCAGATTTGACAAGGTTGTTAAATGATCCTATTTGTCACGATCCACGTTGGCCTCCTATGCCAACAAAGTTGTCGTCGGACATTCCAAAGTTCGAGGCCAAGCCTAATGAAGATCCAGGTGATCACGTGACGACTTTCCATATTTGGTGTTCATCTAACTCATTGAAAGATGACTCCTTCCAGTTGCGATTGTTTCAACGCACTCTTATAGGGAGTGCCGCAAAATGGTACATCGAGCTTGATCGCTCCAGATATTCTTTTTTTGGCGAACTGGCGATGGCCTTCCTTAACCATTTCCAGTTACCTGTGAGATATGACGCTGGCACAGAGCTGCTGGACAATTTCGAACAGACGACAGCCGACCATATCTCTGATCATATCCGAGAGTGGAGATGCCGAAAGAGTCTCATCAAAGTACCAGTCCCACCAGCATTCCTGCTTGAGTGGTTCCTTAAGTCTTTAGTCCCACAATTATCCAAAGACGTCGCGACTTCAGGAGTTTTCTCTGAAGAAGATGCCATCATGAGGGCTCAACAGTTTGAGCTCATCTATTCTCAGTCTGGTTTACTATACAACATCCTTCCGGATGCACCACGATCGATACTGGATAAAACTAGACAGAGAGCTGGACCACGTGCCGATGGTATTGTTGGTTCAACAAAAACCAAGCCCGCTGAACAATTGACAAAGCAATTGCAACAGTTATCTATACAACACTCAGCGGCCATCCAGACTACTGCTTTGGCTGCTCCTCCTACCCAAATGTCAGAAGTACACTCTGTGCAGACGACTAACCCAAAGGCCACCCAGCATCCTGAAGGGAAGAAAAAACAACGTAAAAAGGGTAAGGGGGAGAAAAAACCCACTGATAATGCTGGCGAGGTCACCACAAAAAAATGGAAGGTGAGGTATCCATGCAACTTGTGTGCGGAAGATCACCTGACCCATCTATGTCCTTGATTTGCAGAGGCCCAGAAGTTTGTCACACAGCAACAGCAAGCCATGTTGACTAATCCCTTTCAGCATGGGAAAAATTTAACTCAAGCCTCTACAGATGTCGAAGGGGGCAACCAGGAAACTTGCCCTCCTCCAAATAACTCCTCATCCACGAACGTATATATGGTTAGGGGTGATGATTTAATAACGACTAGAGTGCATGAATATAGTAAACCAAGCGTTTCTGAGAAGGGTAAAGAAGCCGAGATCCCATCTCTTCCTCTACAGATCGAGAAGACGTTGGGTGAAACAATGACATGCATTCCAAAGGGTGCATTTAAGAAAGATTATCACAACCCAAACGCAAGGGCTGCCCAGAACTACTCTGTGGTGGAAGATTTATCATAAAACCCTTGTACGATGTCCGCTTTGGAGGTCCTCCAAAGCTGCCCTGCTCAAAGGAAATCCTTGTTGACTGCTTTAGGCTCTACTGAGACTTGTAACCCGGGTACCATCATGTTAGATACGACCGACTTAAAAACTCGTCGCGTTTCAGATAGTAGTGGCTCATCCCACAAAAATTTTTACACGGAATATCTTCCGCACGGTGGTCGACGAGGGTGCTTCGAATTGCGTTATGTCGTTAGCATGTTGGAAGGCCATTGGTCAGCCCACTTTGTCTCCATCACCCACTCTCCTCACTGCGTTCGATGGTCATTCTTTTCGACCACATGGCATCGTTCCCTCTTTCCCTGTGCAGTTAGGAGGGAAGACCGTGTGCGTCGAAGTAGAGGTAGTCGATGCTCCCCTCGACTATAACCTCTTGTTAGGTCGGATTTGGACTTATGCTATGCAAGATGTCGTCGCTACAGTGTTTCGAGTATTGTTGTTTCCACACGAGGGTCAGATAGTGACCATTGATCAATTATCCTTCTCTAGACCTGACCCAGCTTTGGGGGCATCCACGGTTCCCATGATTGATAATCCTCAAGCCGGTGTCATTAACGTAGGAGTTGGTTTGTGCCCATATTTGATGGGTACCTTCGATTAACCACCTCCTCATGACGATGTCAATTTTATATCTCATCACCACAAGGCTGAGATTTTTCATGTTTCGTCGTTCCGCATGACTTACTTTGAGGATCTGTGGATTTTTCCTTCCCCATCAGCCACGATGGATGAGACAGGGCACTCCGACATGTCCATGCCCTTGTCGGCTGCTGAGGTAGCGTACTCTTTAGTCAAGCAAGCTTCAGCTAACCCTGATTCGACTCCCGCACAAGAGTTGGATCCACTTCCAGAGCCTATTTGGGCTCAAGATTCTCTTGCTACCACCAATTCGTTAGACTTAGTATTGCCTTCTGACAAAGTAGTAATCGAAGCAATGACTAGTCCAAACAAACCTTGGGAATATCTTCATCACAGATCGTATTTCCTCCCAAAGTTAATCCGCATCAAAGCAGGAGAATTCACCGTGACTATGACTGGAGATAGGTCTTTTCATACTAATCCCTTAGCTACACACAAGATCTATGCTGAGGGTAATATGGCAACCATTGCTGAAATGATACCTATCAATATCTCTAGAACCCCTAGCATCATAGACAATGTTTTCGTCGAAGCATACAGCTCCCCCAAGGAGATGCCAGGCATCAACCCACAAAGAGTCTATCATGAGCTAACTTTGTTGTTTTTAAAGCCTGCTTTGAGATCCGAACGCAACATCCGGCGAGACTACATTTATGCTTTTCGATATCGTCTGGATTAACTGCGAAAAGTAACCATTATGGAGTCTTCTTTAAGCCCTTTTCAGACTCCTTAAAGATGAAAAGATTGTCGAGTGACCTTGTTTCTTCACACTCGTTAAACTGGTCCAGAAGAACGTTCCTTAAAACGGGTCTTCTTTTAAGCCCTTTTCAGACCCTTTAAACATGAAAAGATTGTCGAGCGATCTTGTGACCTTTCACGCTCGTTAAACTGAAATTTGAAGTCACGTCTGTCCGGCGGTAGTTTACCCCTTTTTCGGTCCAGACGGCCAACTGTATGAACAAAGGTATACTCTATCGAATTCTCATTCTTTAGAAGAGTATTCTCAGGTATAATTTTATTCCTTTTTCGGGCCTGAGGGACTAAATTTATGAAAAAGAAACCCCCACGGAGTCCATAGTTAAGCTCTTTTTAGACTCCCTAAAATTGAAAAGATCGTCGAGTGACCTTATTCTTTCACACTCGTTAAAATGGTCCAGAAGAACATTCCTGACGGAGTCCATAGTTAAGCTTTTTTCAGACTCCTTAAAAGTGAAAAAATAGCCGAGTGATATTGTCCTTTTCACACTCATTAAAATGGTTTTGAATTGACGTCTAATTGGTGCTAGTTTATTCCTTTTTCGAACCGACTAGACTATTGTCAAAAAAGGTACCCCACTGAAGTTTCCTTTTATGATTTTTTCAGACTCTCTAAATATGAAAAACCACCGAGCTTACCTTCTCTAGGCTCGTTAAACTTACATCGAAGGACGTTACCATTGTGTATTCTATCAACCGCATTTGCATACCTTACCCATCAACCTAGTAACTGTTTTCTTCTGCGTCTTAACACCTTTGGCCACTGGAGAATTTTTCCCAAGTATCATTTTACCAGAACATCAGTCTTGTCCTTGTGCCTCGAGCTTGCATGTTTGCAGAACTCGTTCCTCCATTGTAACGTAATACTCCTTTATTCTTTTTTCACAAATCATTAAAAAGAACAAAAAAATCAAATATACCCCAAAAAGAGGATGGGAAAAGTATTTTCTTTATTGGCAGCATAACGAGTCGCCCTTGGATGAAGCACATCTGTCTGTTTGATCATCATACTATGGGATGTAGTACAACCTTAGGAATCTTTTTCTCGCTATATAGAGTTGTGTCCTCCATCGTTTGGTTACTCTTCCAAACATATGGAGAGTTTGCGTTGCCTCCTGCTTCGTAGACTTATGATTAACAGATATGATGCATGAGTCTTATCACTTGTCGTTCTATTGTCCAAGGGAAGTTTGTCACTAAGCCTGAGTCAGCCCCTTTGCAATATGTCTCTTGTCCGCATACCCGGCCATCCTGAACGTCCAATCAAGTCCTTGTTCGAAATCACTGAAGCCTTCAGTCCGATCATCAAGATTATCAAGTCCATAACCGACGAACCGTCGAAGAACTCTGGGTAGTGTAGTCCTACACTCATATTACACTCCTACCCAAGTTTTAGAAGACTTTGAAGTTGTTGCTCGAGCTCTGAAGTACAACCATCAGGCCGAATCAACTTCTGGGAGATGGATACTCTATATGTATATCTTTCTGATTTTGAGATGTAGCTCCGCTGTGTATTGATCGCGGATACTCTTTATAGTTATTTGACATGGATCTACAGTGTATTTGATTGGTAGCCATGGTTCTATTTTATCCTGAGCATGGGTATGCCCGCCTCGGTGAGACATTTGTTATTTTGCAGACGGCACCTCCTGGTTCTTGATCCTTGGGCTCACTCATTCATCATATCAGTACATATTGGTAAAAGATTGGTAATGTATTTCGGCCATCAGATGCTCTTCTGACCTCACACATTAGGGGGAATCTATTATAACCCTAAATTGCACCACATATGCTTACCTGGCATCAGGCCAACTCATATCCTTTCATTTCCAAGACATTTGTTGAACAACCTCTTTGAAAATCCTCTTAAGTAAATCCACACGCGCCCTAACCCACTACTGCATGCATTGGAACGTTGGCAGGCCTACTACTGCACGAGTTTGAATGCGGGCATGCATACTACAGCCCGCGTTTACCTAACAAATCACAAAAACAGGAAAGTTGCCGACGGGACAAAAAGATATGGGTTAGTTAACTGAAACTCCCAGCCATGCATGGCCGAGAGTTCGTCCAAAACCCTAGCTCCTTCTAGCCTATAAAAGAAGGGGTAGGAGTACTATTTGGAGGAGGAAAAATATAGCAAAGAAACTCTGCCCATTTGCCAAGTCCATTTATCCCAACCCTTTAGCCTTTCCTCAAGCCTAAGGAGAATTAACGCAAAGCAGTTGGAGGACAAAGAAGAGGAGGATCCCAGGATCAGGATCAAGGAACGGTGGCCGGTCTCGACTTCA
This sequence comes from Picea engelmannii, assembly GCA_009831015.1. Taxonomy (NCBI): domain Eukaryota; kingdom Viridiplantae; phylum Streptophyta; class Pinopsida; order Pinales; family Pinaceae; genus Picea; species Picea engelmannii. The sequence goes on from ML778358.1 coordinate 739,579, forward strand.
AAATTGTAATTTGATTCATTTTGAAAATAATAAAAGAATATTTTTCCCGTCCCAATGCATGAGTTATATGTGATTTGTGTAATTTATGCTTAATTTCTAACCCTCAAGTAGAAAAGTAGCATGCATGTGTAGTGTTTTGTCTTGATTGTAGGTTAACTTTGGAAGGAGCCACATGAGCAAGCAGTCAAGAGCGTAACGGAGGATCTACACCAAGCATCAGTAAAAAGGTTAGTAGTTCCTTTCCATGTATGTATCGTAAAAAGGGGTTTGAATTTTTGGGGTGGTAGGTTAAAAGGTCATTTCTTGAAGGTCAACATCTGCGTGCAAGCCTAGCCCTAGCTTGTTATTATGTAGGGTATTATTTCCCAACAACACTGTTGAGTAGAATCATTAAAGTATTTGTTGTTCTATGATAGAGGGTGTGCTTGAGACTCATAGTACATGTATCCCTTTCACAGCCATAAAATTTGTTTTCACTTATTGGGAAAATAAATAGTGTGTTTTATCTCTAGCATATACCTTGAGGAACAAAGCATCAAGTTTTAGTTTGCCTTTAGTGAATATCTCATAAATATAAGGGTTTCAAGAGCACATACGAACAACATTTTGATGTTATCTTTCACCACCACAAGCTCCTAATCATGATTCTTGAGGTCAAGTACTTTTCCCAATCATCTTCAGTGACAGGATAAACATTTTTTTTCTTGGTCCCGTGATCTCAAATTCAAAAATTATGTCTTTTATCATCATGCATTGCTTGTTATGGGGGTGAAGTGTAGTATTTATTCATATCAAGTGGCCTCCTTTAATGACTCGGGTATGTTGACATACAATGTTTTAATGTCTACTAAATTTTGAAGGTGTGTCCTTTGAAGCTCTTTGACTCAATTCTAACCTTCTTGATCTGATTACCCATTCTATTATTATACTCTTCAAATAATCAGATCCAATATCTTGACTTGGAATGACTGGTTGGTTTTCATTGGTTCTCTCTTGACATGTTCTTGTTTTGGTTTTATTTTTAAGTTCATTGGTTTGGTTTCCTTCATCTTGATGTTGTTGAGGTTTTACATCATGAGTTTTCTGCTTCGTTTGGATTTTCAACTATTGAATGGAAAGTACATTACAACCTGTTATCGCTCAGTTTGTAGTTTAGGTCAAGTAGTTGAAGGGTAAGGGTCAAACTGGCGTAACAGGAGCTTCCCCACCCACTGTCACCTCAATGGGGGGCTCTTTCTATTTAGGGTGGCTAAGCCCAAGGGAGACGTCCCTGGCAATCTAGGGTTTGAAAGGAAAAGGCTCAAAGGCTTAAGGTTAGTTTCCCCTTCACATATTACTGCCAAGAAGATAGTCAAATGAAGAAAAACCACAGAAGAGGCACCTGCTTGCGAGACAAGACAATAATGATACTAGTGCATGCAACAGTGGTTAATACTTCATTAATCAATGACTATCAATATTAAATGTACATGAGCATAAATAGCAGTAAATATTGACGAAGTCAATGTTTGCAATAATGGAAATGACATATAATATTACTTGTCAATAAACACTGGAATAATATGAAGGTAATCAATCCTTGAATTAAATCAATGTATTAAATGTTATTAATTGCTCATATAAAAAGGTAGTTGTGTTAACATCCTAGGAATGACGTCAGGCTTCTTCTAGGGTTAGTATGATAGACAAGAAGGTCAACGTTTTGCAATTTAGCCAATGAAAATCACCAATATATCAATGCCTATCACTAGATGACCAAGCCACAGTATTTTCTATCAACCAAGAGCTTAATAAAGGCATGACGTCATCATTTTCTTCTAGGTTAGAAGACGTTAGGGTTAGTTAGGGTTTCAAATTTGAGAGTTTTGAAAGATTGTTTTTGCACAACAAGCTCAACGTTGGAGAGAAAAACCAGTGCCTTGGGGTATTATGGAGTCAAAACTAAGCGCAAGATCTTGGGAGGATCAAAATCTAAAGACTAGAGAGTTAGGTTCTATGGTGCTGCAATGGCAGGGCCCTAGAATCAAAACCCTAAGGGAAGGAGGTTCATTCCGGTGTTGCTTAAGAAAGGCCTCATGCTCCTTCCTCTTTCTTTAAATGTTCTTGGCAAAACACCTAGCTTTAAAAAACAAGTCTAAGGGAGAAAAGTGTTGCGGGAGCAAGGCTCTTCAAACCCTAAAGGTTAAAACCCTAGGTGTAGAATCAACTAGGTCTAGGATGTCTCCTCTCTTCAACTTATATTCAAATGATAACTCGGAAAAAGGATGATTAGTGTAGCAATGGCTAGGCTATATCCTCCTTAATCAATGGCTAAAACAAGTTTCTCTAGCACGGGGACATATAGCAAGGACCTACTTGTGTGCTTTCTACCTACGGTTTCAAGATTAAGCAATATAATAGAAATACAATAACAAATGTAAGAGATTTAACCTACAACAATTCATTCAAGAAGTTTTTCATGAAAAATTGACTTAAAAATCATGAAGAATGATCATCAAACCCTAGTTGTAAACCTTCCAATGAGAGAAACACCATAATATGCCAAGAAAATCCTCCAAACAAGAGTTGTGCCTCACTTCCAAGAGCCAAAATACCAAGACAAAGACTAAAAGTAGATCTCTCACAAGAGAGTGAGTTATGTTATGTTTAAAATGAGAGGCAACGTCCTCTATTTATACCAATCAATGACCTTTTAATTAAATTTTAGGTCATTAAAACAGTCGACAAGGCTGACTACCAATTTTACATTGTTTTTACATTAAATGCTAAAAAATTGTCATAATATGAGCAAAAGGAGGGACGTCTAGCCCTTTGAGGGAGACGTTGTCCCTTTTGGGGCAAGCTCAGCATCCAGAAAACCAAACGTTGCCCCTTCTAGGGCTCCTCCAAGCTGCCACACGTGCCAAATGACCTCAGCACACTGTCACATGCTCCAGTCAACGTCCAACTCTCTTAGGTAATGTCCTTTCCATTAAAAGCACACGTCCCATCTGCAGTGGGTGATTCCCTCTAGGCCGAGCTCTGCCAAAGTGTCCTGGGTGGAACGTCCTTCTTCTTTCTCATGCAATGGATCATCACAATGTTGTCCTATCTCTGCTATCCCAACAACCATCTGATGGGCTCTTCATCCCCATGGAGGTCCGAGCTAATCATATCTCCATGTGTACCGGTCCACTGGTACCTGTCCGTCGGGTATGGTCCTTCACATCAAAGACTACACCCTCCATGGACTCATCAGTCCTCGGGATCATAGCAATGTTGATCATATTTCATCATTAAATTTATCAAATACATGCATAAAATCCCTAGCATATCCTCTAAGAGCTCAAAGACATTGCACATATCTACTATACAAAGTTGAAGAAACAAATAGAATAACCTATTGGGATAATGTCCACAAGAAAAGGAAAGTTCCCACAGAGGATCATTCAAGCCATGTTCATGAAGTGATATGGTTGGGGGATGTCCAGTCACAGTAAGACCAGCGGTAGGTGTTGTCCATGGGTGCCTTTGTAGGAGGTGAGTTGTACCCTTCATGGATGCACTTTTTCCAAACCCCTTTATTGCCTTTATTCTTTATTTATTGCTTTTATTTTCTTTTTACTTCAAGGCCTGACCAGAGGACACTGCCTTCGCATGGTGACCAGAGCTGACAGTGTTAGCCACTGGTATTTTCGTAGAAATGATAAGGCTGGCTCGTGATGAGACCCCCTTTCCCTTGGCCATGCAACCAAGGGTCATTGCCTTGGCCTGGTGACCAGATGATGGCAATGTCATACTGCTAGATACCTATGAACGTAATGGGCTAGCTCATGATGAGACCTCCCATCCTCTTGGTTAGGTCTTGTTTTATTATTTTTCTTAGGGTCCCTTTTGTTTCTTATCGAGAGGCCTTTTATTGCCTTCTCGGGGATCCCTGGGCGAAGCATCTCTAGGTTTCATTTCCTATGGATTTTATCTTTTACTAGTTTCTTTTACCCCTGGGCCTTTAGCCCCTTCTTCCCATAGGTCAAAGTGTAACCCTCAAAGTTCATCCTAATGGCCGGACTAGGGGAATGGGATGGATGAATGGGAGATAAGATGTAAAATGATAGAATGGTGGGAGTGGACGATGGCTCTGCAAATCCCCCCTGGTGGCTAACCAAAACTCATAAATACAAGCTTGCTAGGACACCCCATTAATTCCCCCAATAATGGTCAAGTGGATTAGTGTAAGATCCAAGCAGTTATCAGAAATGTAAGGAACCTGATGCATATATAAGAAGGTTATAACGATCAAACATGACACATACCATGATACCTTGGACCAATTACCTCATGGAGCAAG
>ML778358.1:748550-778411 GCA_009831015.1 Picea engelmannii
CTCACTTCCAAGAGCCAAAATACCAAGACAAAGACTAAAAGTAGATCTCTCACAAGAGAGTGAGTTATGTTATGTTTAAAATGAGAGGCAACATCCTCTATTTATACCAATCAATGACCTTTTAATTAAATTTTAGGTCATTACAACAACCGACAAGGCTGACTACCAATTTTACATTGTTTTTACATTAAATGCTAAAAAACTGTCATAATATGAGCAAAAGGAGGGACGTCTAGCCCTTTGAGGGAGACGTTGGCCCTTTTGGGGCAAGCTCAACATCCAAAAAACCAAACGCTGGCCCTTCTAGGGCTCATCCAAGATGCCACATGTGCCAAATGACCTCGGCACACTGTCACACGCTCCAGTCAATGTCCAACTCTCTCAGGTAATGTCCTGTCCATCAAAAGCACACTTCCCATCTGCAGTGGGTGATTCCCCCTAGGTCGGGCTCTGCCAAAGTGTCCTGGGTGGAACGTCCTCCTTCCTTCTCGTGCAATGGCTCATCACAACGTTGTCCTGTTTCTGCCATCCTAGCAACCCTCTGATGGGCTCTTCAGCCCCATGGAGGTCTGAGCTAATCATATCCCCATGTGTACTGATCCACTGGTACCTGTCCATCAGGTATGGTCCTTCACTTCAAAGACTATGCCCTCCATGGGCTCATCAGTCCTCGGGATCATAGCAATGTCAATCATATTTTATCATTAAATTTATCAAATACATGCATAAAATCCCTAACATATCCTCTAAGAGCTCAAAGACATTACACATATCTACTATACAAAGTTGAAGAAACAAATAGAATAACCTATTGGGATAATATCCACAAGAAAAGGAAAGTTCCCACAGAGGATCATTCAAGCCATGTTCATGAAGTGATATGGTTTGGGGATGTCCAGTCACAGTAAGACCAGGGGTAGGTGTTGTCCGTGGGTGCCTTTGTAGGAGGTGAGTTGTACCCGTCATGGATGCACTTTTTCCAAGCCCCTTTATTGTCTTTATTCTTTATTTATTGCTATTATTTTCTTTTTAATTCAAGGCCTGACCAGAGGACACTGCCTTGGCATGGTGACCAGAGCTGACAGTGTTACCCACTGGTATTTTCAAAGAAATGATAAGGCTGGCTCGTGATGAGACCCCCTTTCCCTTGGCCATGCAACCATGGGTCATTGCCTTGGCGTGGTGACCAGATGATGGCAATGCCATACTGCTAGATACCTATGAACATAATGGGTCGGCTCATGATGAGACCTCCCATCCTCTTGGTTAGGTCTTGTTTTATTATTTTTCTTAGGGTCCCTTTTGTTTCTTATTGAGAGGCCTTTTATTGCCTTCTCGGGGATCTCTGGGCGAAGCATCTCTAGGTTTCATTTCCTATGGCTTTTATCTTTTACCAACTTCTTTTACCCCCTGGGCCTTTAGCCCCTTCTTCCCACAGGACAAAGTGTAACCCTCAAAGGTCATCCTAATGGCTGGACTAGGGGAATGGGATGGATGAATGGGAGATAAGATGTAAAATGATAGAATGGTGGGAGCGGGCGATGGCTCTAGAAATCCCCCCTGGTGGCTAACCAAAACCCATAAATACAAGCTTGCTAGGACACCCCATTAATTCCCCCAACAATGGTCAAGTGGATTAGTGTAAGATCCAAGTAGTTATTAGAAATGTAAGGAACCTGATGCATATATAAGAAGGTTATAACGATCAAACATGACACATATCATGATACCTTGGACCAATTACCTCATGGAGCAAGAGTCTTCTCTGATGAAAGTCCAAGTTGATGGTGAAGGAAGTTGCTTTTGTTGATAGGACAAGTCTGGCGAAGAAGAAGAAGGATGGGCCCTCCACGTCCATACTCAGGTGAATCCTGCTCTCGGTACTCCATGTCTAGGACCTGTGGGCCTCGAGACATGATCTCCTAGTTATCCCTAGAGAACGGGGATAACACAACCAACTTATGAAACTTTCAATGAATCTCTTCAAGACACTGGCCTACAATTTTTAGGAAGACTCATCAAGAATACTCTTTCAAAACTCATCCAAACAAATGAGCACGAATCATATAGTAGGTGACACATCTACTTTCCCAAGAAAGAGTGTTGGGAATAAAGTACAATGAACTCCAACCTCTAAGTAATTGATTGACAAAATGATTCTCAAATGCATTTCTTCGGGGTAGAACCAGTAATCATTATAGCCATATTCATTTGTCACCTGAAAGGGAATTTCCACTTGATAGATCAACATTCAATCTAATTCAACTCTACCTCTCAATTGGGATATTGGCAATAGGAACTAGTAAGACTCATGAGTTGATTTCATGCATCCAAGCAGGTATGATTCCCTATGTTTCCAAAGGAATTAAATTTTTAATTTATATTCCCATGCCAACCCAAATACAGACTTAGTTTATGGTTTATATTGTGATATCTCAGCAAACATGCTCTTCTAGGAGGGAGTTACCTTACTCAACATGTATTTTGGTCATATTTTCTAATCGGTTAAACATTTATGTCTGAAAATGGATAATGAAGAAATATGCATTTGTGGTCGCTACTTTCATTAATTTTATTCATGTTTAAACTATATGCATATCCCTCTCGTAGAATTGTTTTCTCTATCGGAGAGAAGGACGCGACATGAAGAAGATAAATAACTTCAGAAAATTCAACACGACCATGAGATATGTTTCCTGGGAAGTTTATTCATAAACCTGTTTTTGGATTCAGTTCTCAATTTCCCTCACGTGATATTATTAAACATTTTCATTTATGAACATATTGAGTTGAATTCAATCTCATACCGTGAATGGTTTGACTATGTAAATACATGTGCGTAGTTGGTATCACATGCCGGATTTGAACTAGTGAGGAGATGAACATGCCACATTGGAGAATAAGTTTTATAGTTGGGAGACATAGATAGTGAGTGAAGATCCCACAAGGCCAAAGAAAAGAAATTTGGAGGACAGTGAATTGGAGATCTTGCCAACCCTTACTCCCTGAAGCATAAGGCTGCAAATAAGAACTGGTAGTTTTCATAAAATCATGATGAGAGATGCAATTCTCAGCAAGTGCTTGCACCGAAACCCATTTGAATGAAATAATATGTGCATTAACTTTCACATGGATTAGTCTTTTCAATAGGTCGCAAAATTCTTTCCCATTGAGATGCATGAACATTCTTAACACTATTGGAAACACTTACATTCATGATCTCTTTACTTTCTTTGTTGACTACATATCTTTGATTGTCATTTGTCCACAGTTTTATTTTTTAGTTGTAGTATATTTTGGGTTGAGTTCATATTCTAATTCTAAATATGTCTCCCTTATTTCTTCCCTCATCATCTTTTCCCCTAGACAATTCATTTTCTAATTTTTGTTTGTCTTGTAATTCTTGATTATATTTTATGACATACATACATCTCACCATTGTTTGTCTTTTGCAGGCAACACCTTTTTACTAGAAACAGGCTCAATGCATCTTACATCTCTTTCCTATATCATGAGCTGAACTAGGAGTCTTTGTTTGAATATAAATAAAAATTATTTTGGAATATTGTGATAGTGGTAAAACCATGACTTAACATAATGGTTAACCAACGGGCATTATTACATGTTGGCTAGTGAGGATATCCTATGTGATGGGGAAACCATCCACACACTAAGTATTTTCTCATGTGAAAGGTGAAGTGTCAAATTATAAATGATGAAAATCAAAAGGGATAACCTTATTTATCCAAGTGCAGAAAATTAAAAGATAAATCTAAATAGTTGGTAGGCATCTATCATCAAGTGGGATAATTATGGCATAATAAAACTCACGATGGCTCTGAATTGCATCTCAGAGGAGAATAGGTCCTCTTAGATCCTAAAAAGTGTTAATCTCTCCAAATGTCTCTCACTAGAATCCCCTCCTTTTGCTCTCTATATTGCAAAAAAATGGCACCTCAATTAGACATCGTATGAGAAAGTCATGGACTTTTGAACTCAAGCTCTTGTTGTTTTTTTCTGGTAAAAAGAACACTTACAAAAAAAATTATTTTGTCTTCCCATTGAGGAGATTTTTTGCTTAAGTTGGTCGAAATAGAGGAGGATATGGTGTGAACATCTCTAATACACAGAATAAGATTTCCCACGAAATTCCCTGAACACAAAGGAGGAGTTCAAACAAACTTCTCTGAACACAAAGGAGGAGTTCCCACAAACGTCTCTGAACATAAAGGAGGAGTTGAAAAAAATTCTTCGAACACAAAGGAGGATTTCCCACAAACTTCTTCAAACACAAAGGAGGATTTCCCACGAACTTCTTTGGAACACAAAGGAAGAGTTCCCACAAAATTATTTGGAACACAGAGGAGGAGTTCCCACAAACTTCTCTGAACACAAATTAGGATTTCCCACGAACTTCTCTAGAACACAAAGGAGTTCCCAAAAACTTCTTTGAACACAAAGGAGGAGTTCCCACAAACTCCTTCAGAACACAAAGGAGGATTTCCCACAAACTTATCTAGAACACAAAGGAGGAGTTCCCATAAACTTCTCTAGGACACAAAGGAGGAGTTCCCACAAAATTCTCTTGAACATAGAGTAGGAGTTCCCATAAACATCTCTGGAACACAGAGGAATTCCCACAAACTTCTCTGAACACATAGGAGTAGGTACCACAAACTTCTCTTGAAAACAAAGGATTTCCCACAAAATTCTATTAACACAGCAGAAGAGTTCCCACAAACTTCTATTAACGCAGCGGAGGACTTCCCATGAACATCTCTGGAACAAAAAGGAGAAGTTCCCACAAACTTCTCCAAACATAGAGGAGGAGTTTCCTCAAATTTCTCTGAAACACAAAGGAGGAGTTTCAACAAACTTCTCTGGAACACAAAGGAGGAGTTCCCACAAACTTGGCCAAAACAGGGACAAGACCATACCAAAATTCCTTTCATATTTTGGCCATATGTTTGACTCATATGCATGTTTTTTACATTCCTTATACCGTTGGAAAGGTCTTTCTGAGATCCACAAATTCACAGTTATATGATTTGAGAAATTTCTCACCAATTGTTCACATTTTTCATTATTAATATATGGAATATCATCAACATCCCTAGAGAACACAACACCTCAACAATGAATAGAGGAACCATGAACCGAACTCAGGGAATCATACACGAACTATCAATTAATTAATTTTTTAGTCCATAAGTTCAAATGCATCGTTTTAATAGTTTATTTCACGGTTAATATGAGGTCACCCATGTGTTGCATGGTGAATCGTGTCAGGTACCAATTCCAAAATAAGTATGCACTCAACAATCTAGATAGGAATCATGTGAGAGAAGAAAACCACCAAGGCACAGTCATTATGCATCAAGACAATCCTTCTAGTATGCAACAATACCCTTGAAAATGTTATCTACAGCCAAGGACGAGAGAGAAGCAACAACAAGAGAGATGATCAACTATCAAAATCTGGTAATGAAGCATGTTTCCATGTCCATACCAGTATCCATGGTGGGTGAAGCACAATATGGCCAAAATCTATGATGGCCCACCAACAATAAAAGACAAATTTGAATCATAATTGTGTATTATACATTAAATCATAAACATTCATGGTGTCCTTGTTCTCTCATCATTATGAAAGGGATAGGGACAAAAGTTTCTAAATAAAAGGTCATGGGGGCATGTAGAAGGCCAAGAGTCATGTTGAAATTAAATAAATATGAGGATTATATCCAAGTAAAGGGATTTTTGGCTCTTCAAGCATTGTACATTTTATGAACTATTTTTGGAATATGTTGTTAACTAAAATTTAGAAGCCCTCCTTGGAGCTTTCATGTACTATTACATAAAATTTTAATGAGGAGAAAACTATTTGGCCAAGATATTTTCAAAATATCTATGATTCTTGTGTTGGACATATTTTGGACTGTTCCTTTACGTTTTCCTCAACACTCGGGTTGTGTAAGGATGTACTTGATATTGTATACTAATCTTATGTATGATGTTTTCAATATTATTTTTGTTCTTCGAAGAATTTTTTGTCTAAATTCATAGGCGTAAAACCATAAATGATTGTTTAATGATAGATTATTATATATTTGCAGTTTTTTTTTCATATTGTTGTCTCTTCTCTGTGTGAACTATTTCCTGGAACCTTCACTGGATCATGGTTGGTTCTATGTTTTATTTTTGGTTTCCTTAGTTTTTTCTAAACACCTACATTAGATGCATTTCATTATTTATCTTAACACACCTTTATTGGTGGATCGGTCCACAACCAGTAAAATAAAAAATAAAAATGGTTGTCGAGCCAGAATACAAATGGGTACCCTATTTCAAAAAGTGAGAGGTATAATAGGGAATTATTACCGAGGGTAACCCCTACTTTTGACAAAGGTCCATTTTTCCTGTGTCAAAATAAGGGTGGCCTAGTGCAACGCCCTCCTTCTAGGGATGATTCACCATTAGCCAACTCCACCTACAACTCCTTCCAATCGACTACATTAGGTAGGATAATGGCTATAAACTAAGAAAATTATTGTTGCATGTCGACTGTCATAGAAACCATGTTTTTCAAGGAATTTCTCTTAGCAACCCATGTATTCAGGTAGTTTATATGAGAGATCTAAGTTTCAATATGAGTGATCAATTTTATGTTTGGTTGATCATGTTCTTCGTGGTCATATTTCTAGTGACAACATGGTGCATTAGATTCTACCAAAAGGATTACAAGAGAATTATACCTAAGCAATTAGTGTCACACAAGGAATCTTTTGAGATCTCTCCCACAACAGTCAGGTTAAGTTTACCAAATGAGTTACTAGAGAGATGCCATTGTGATCAACATCACACAATGATTCTTTTGAGATAGGTCTCCCACAAAGTTATTTTCAGGTTTCTTAGTCCTTAACCTTGTTTTTGACTGATTGGGTGTCCTTAATCCCTGTTCTACCCATTCCTTTATTGATTTTTGTTAAACTTTGGTTTTCCCCTTCTTGGATCGAAAGCTTGTTTTCATTCTTTTATGAACATTTTAAATGTTTTTAAGTTTTTGAAAGTTAGGATATGATATTAAAATATTTCTATCACATCACTTGTCCTTTCCTTCATTTAAATTTTCAAATTTGTCAAATTGGAAAGGGCGCCACAAGAATAGCGCTATTCTTGTAGTGCCAAGAGTAATGATATTTATGCATGAGCAACCTTCTTGAGATCATGTTTTAATGCCTGAAATCATTGCCATAGGATCTACACATCTATGTATGATCTATATCAGGTCATAATTCTCATGATGACAACTAATTCGAGGGATCGGGTTGTACTCGCCACCTTGATATCAAATCACAATGCCCGATTATTATTCCATATGTATGAAGTCATAATCCACTTATTTTTAGTATGTCCATTACTCCATGCATGCTCTACAGTTGAATAGATAACTCTCAAACTTCAACAGTCCTTGAAAGCAGGTGATCAAACCCGAGACGTTCTCAGAACCCTTCCACATAATTGTATCAGTGTCATGGTACCCAAAAAGAGCGGGAAGGTAACCAGGCTGGAGCCAGAAGGGAAAAAAATTACTTGAAGCTTTTCCTTAGATGGCACAAAAGTTTAAAGATGCAGGCTGGTTCAACTTCTTTGCAACATTTCAGTGTCATGACGAGCATATTTCTATGATCTTTGCATAGAATTTCGATGGTTTTGAAACTGTGGTTGGTAAACTCCTCATGCACATGACAGAGCATTCCATAGAAAAAGCATGCAAGTTATCAGTATATGGGGAAAGATGGTGGAAGAAATAAAATTTAGTTATGGAGTTTGTTAATCAGTTTTTTATTTCAGAAAAGCAAAATCCCAATTGGATCCAAGGCATCCCACACAACTGGGTGAGAAAATAATGGCATCCAACCCTGTTGATCATTCATAGGTACATTACCTGCGAAATCCACTTTTCTCTAGTTCACCTTTATAATATTAGACTATTAATCCATGTGAATGGTGACTATCCTCTTAATCTACCTTATTTCTTATTGAAAATCCTATCTAAGATGTCTAAGAAGATTCAGACACATCCTGCAACAACAAAGAATAGTCTTTTTCATCAAAAGATGATTAAAATTTTGGTAATCGTTTCTTTAAATGAAGTTTGGAGGTCTTGAGAATGGTTAATTCAGTCACTAAAACCTAAACCACAGGAACCTAAGTCCAAAACTGCTAAGGAGAAGAAACCTAGAAAAGGTAAAAAATCCTCTCAAGCCACTGATGTTTTGGTGAAAGAAAACTCCCCTGCAACCATGATAACTCGTGTTGGTAAGAGGAATTTACAGACACAACAAGTAACTGGAGATTTTCCTAGGGGTAAAACTAATGAGAATATCATTAGAGGTCGAGGTAAAAAACTTAAAATTGATGAAGAGATTGTTGGAAGATTGGTTGTTGTCATTGATGTCAACCCTAGTCATGGGTTTTGGACCGCGAGATTGATGAAGGTATTTGGACATGAAGGCCAATGCACATGCAGATACAAAACCCATGGATGGATAGTATACATCATGTTGTTTCCAATGGTATGTGGCACGTCACGTGGATCCTCATGGTTGAGGAGAAATTAATTTTTGAAGATGACAAAGTGAATTGAAGAAGGAAGTACATGTAGGCCCTGAAGATAATTAAAGAAAAGAATTACAAAATAAGAAAGTGTCAGGTCGGCCCTAATGTTAAAAGGAAGTGACATAAATGGTATAAATACATATCATTATACATTCATTTGATACATAAGTTGAATTTCAAAGGAAATCAGAAGTAAAGAAGGTCAGATTTCAAGGGAGGATGAGGTCTTTTGGTGATGTGTTCTAAGGTATGTTATTTACAGGTCATCTTACCATTTTCTCTATAAAAAAATTTCTAGAACGATTCATATGGTGAAATTACTATGGTATTGAGAAGATGTATCAAGGTACCTTTGGTAAAAAATTCAACACTTTGTGCACTATAATTTTTTGAGATACACTCTGTGGAAGATAGGGTTTTTGACTAGTCCTGAAGCTAGTCAATAAACAAGTGTTATGGGTAAAACAATTATAATGTCTTCATAGAGAATCCAAATGAAGTGGGAAAAATTTCATTGTAAATATTACGGACTTTATTTTCTTGTGTACGAGTGTCAGAATATTATGTTAAATATTGAGCACGGGGCATTATGTACAAGTTCGCTCTCCTGAATAAACCAGAATTGAACAAGGTCTACCATTCTCTCTATAAATTCCTTTTGGGGAGGATTCAAGGAGTGAAAATTGGAGAATTTTCATAGAATACATTGAGTAATATTATCTAAAGGATCAAAGTATTCCAAGAATTGAATAATTGCAGAAATTGAAGAAGTCTCGGGAAGCATTATCAGGTTCTATGTGATGGTTGGTTAATGGTGATGATTTAATGTAAATTTTTATTATCTCTCATATATTCTTGGGTGGAAGGAAGGGGAAAATATGGATAGTTCAAACCTCTCTTGATATTGGAGTATTGTATATTCCTATTGGAGGTTTATCACTCCCTTTACATTTGCAAGTTGTAGCTACCTTTGGAAGTCATTACTTCCCTTGAACAATAACTCTTATACTATTGTTAATTTCTCATTGGATATAATTGAATGGTTTAATTATAAGTTGAAAAAGGTTTTAAATTGTACTTGATACTAATTCACCCCCCTCTCAGTATCAACAGAGATTGATGTCCAATTTGATCCTGATATCAAAGAGGAACTTAATGAACCTGAAGATTACACTACAATCCCATTCCAAAGTCCAATAAAACAGAAGAAAAAATCTACAGGAAAAAGGGTTGCAAAGGGTAAGAAATAGAGTAAGAAGAAGGAACTTGTATCTAAATACCCTAGAAGAAATTCCACCATGGATGCAAACAAATATAGGCAGAATACAAAGGCTATGTTTCATCCTTCTATCAAGAAGGAAAGCCTTATTATCATCGAAGAAATTCAGAAGATATTAAGAAAGAGGTTAAAAAACATACCTTGACATCTTCTTCACACAGGTTAGAGGAGGAATCTGAGGAACAGAGGAAAAAACGTGAAAAATGAAAACAAATTGCACAGTGTTCAAGGAGACATGTAACTAGGGAAACCAAAAGATCAGTTTCAGTCATTGAATCTGCATTCAAAGGCACATATGATGATGATAAAAATGATTCTTTTCTAGAAATAAACCAATTACAGGATGTTCAAGAAATCAGAGAATCAGAAAGATCTGAAGAAGAGGATCTTAGCATTGGGTTATCCTCAAAATATGAAATTAAGTTAAGGAAACCCCAAGCCTCCATAGATTTGAACGTACCTACTCCAGTAGAAGAACATCCAGAGTTTGAGGTGGAAGAAAGAAAAAAAAGACAGGGTAAAAGATTTGTCGGGTATTATCAGGAAGCTAAGGAAATAAAAGTCCTTTATAGAGCAATGGAATGAAAAACAACAAGAAAAGATACAAGACTTTAAAAGGAAGAGGAAAGAGAAAAAGGCCATGCTAAAGTGTTGATGATTGCAGTTATGTGAGACATTCTCCAAGACACAAACCTGAGAGAGAGTCCCTAAGAGGGGTGTGTGGTTCCTATCTAAGACAAATATGGAATGTAGAGATGGCCTCCTCCTTACAGAGATTTGAGAAGAACTCCATATGTTTCTCCTATGTAACATAGTGAGAAAGGAGATCTGCAGAGTTGGACATGCTTTTGGATGAGCACAAGGTGAACGTGTGAAATCCCAAAGTGTTGGGTGCATCGTCATGAGACATAGATGAATATGATGTATTAGCCTCCTCTGAGCAGAGATTTGATGATGAAAATACAAATGAATCTCATGTGTAATGCAGTGAGAATGAATATCTGTTGAGTGGACGTGCATGTGGATGAGCACAGGTGAACATGATCCTAGTGGCTAACAACTAGTGATAAGTGGTTCTTCTATGTAATGCAATGAGCCAAAGAAATGGACATCCCTATGGATGTTCCCCTACCGTTTGAGCACTAGTGGGTGTATGAGATCCCTTTCTATATTGTTCAAGATTCAGACCCGCCTGTAACCCTAATTGTAATGTAAAGGGTACAACTCGGCCCCACCTTAATGTAATTAATAATTAATGTAAAAGATAATTAATCTGGTTAATACTAATTATATTATGAGATAGATAGGTCAGCCCTATTGTGCCAATAAAAACTTATGTTGACAGGTCAAGTCTAATATAAGTAAAGGTAAATTCCCCATTGAGGAATCATATCTTATGTGTGAGTTTGGAAATTTCAGCAAGTACATCTACTTGGGAAAAGTGCACACCTCTCTTGGGCGCTAATCTTCTAGGGTTTGTGAGCACCCTTTTTCGTGCTAGGTTTTCTTGGTGGTGAAGGTCTTTCTCTTGAAGAATATAGAAAAGGATTGGTTGGGTTTTTTTCCCTTGTTGAGAAGGGTTTCTCAGGATACTTCTTGTGTACTTATGCATGGTTTTTCTTGTTGTGATCTTGGTTGCTACAAAAAATTGTCTATGGTTTAAGTAAAATGCTAAAATGGAATGAACTTCATGCTTAAGCCTAGCTTATTGAAAAATCAAGATCTCATTGAAGAAGAAAAAAAAAATAATTTATCCATAGCTGAAGCTCGAAGAGATTTTCCCAATGATACTAAAAGTGAACTTGATACACTTTTATCATCATCACCCCAATCCATTTCTTCTGAAGAAGTTAAACCGCATTATTGTTCCTTTGAAAATCCTTTGTTTCTATAACCTTCAACCCACCCTGGTTCAGAAAATAAACCTCTGATTTCATTAGTTGAAGATCAAAAACTCATATCAGCCCAACTAAGTTGTTCTACCCAAGGAACTGTTTCTCTTTCTATATCACCATTTTTGCTTATTCCTACAGTTCAAGCACCCATTGTGATAAATATGGTTGTGAACAAGATGGATGCAATTTTTTTATCCATACATGCACCATTAAATTTACCACAATTATTGTATGCCTTCCCACCTAATGATTATATGAAGTATTTTCCAAGATTCAATGGAGAGGGGGAATTCACGGTTGAATAACACTTAAACTCTTACTACATTTTTGTAGATAATTTTAATGTGGAGCAAGCAAATGTTTGGATGACAATTTTTGTGTAGATTTTAGATGGAGAAGCAAGGAAATGGTTTAGAAGTCTACCTCCTAATTCAATTATCGATATTGATGCACTAGATGATACCTTTTTGAGACACTGAGGATATAAGAAAGATTGTTTGTATTATATCATTGAGTTTGGTGCTTTGAAAAGAAAACAAGGAGAATCTAGATCCAATTTTACCAAAATATTTAATAAAATGTATAGAAAAATTCCAGATGAAATCAAACCCACAGAAACATCAGCCAAAATTACTTTTTCCAATTCCTTTAATGATGAGTTTTCTCTGTTGTTGAGAGAAAGAAGGTTTGCTACTCTAAGTTTGATGCAGGAAGCAGCCATTGAAGTAGAATCTAATATACTGGCAGCAGAGAAATTGAATTCAAGGGGTGATAGAGACAGAAAAAAATAGAGAGAAGAACTTCCTTCTTCTTCTCATACAACATTTGAATCCAAGATGGATGAAATGGCCAAAATGTTGAAAACATTGACATCTGAAATGGCCAGGATGAAGATGGAAACAAAAAAACCTAACAGGCCTACACATGAATGAGGATACAAAAATCCCAACCAGTTGAGAAGGCCTAACAATGTTCCTCAAATTTTTCCCAGAGAAAGGAAAAATCAAGAAGATCATAAGGTTTTGCCTCCTTTTCAAAATAATGCAGTGCAAGAAGTTGAAGAAATTGATGATGTTAAGGAAGATTCAACAGTTCATTTAAATGATATAGAATTACCTCCCACCCATCTGACACAACAATATTATGAGGATGCTCTTATATTGAATCAGTTTGAGGAAGAAGATGCTGAAGAAATTTCCCAAAAAGAACCTAAAAGGAAAAAGTATGATCTTAGGTCTAGATCAAATGCATCAAAAGTGGATATACATGTTCAAACCAAAAATACTAATGCTCCAGTTAAATCAGGGGTCAACAAAGAAAGTTATGGGATTAAAATTGATCAACAACAAAAGAAACCTGTCAAGGTTAGCACTATAGAGGTGAAGGAAACTGAGAAGCTAGTTTCTACTTTTAGTTTGGAAAATGAAATCAATAAAATCAAAATCCCTATACCTCTTGTAGAATTGATGAAAACTAATCCTTTTAGAAAATCTATCCTGAAAGCATTACAACATCCTTCTCATGTTACTTTTTCAGATACCATAAATATTGAAGATGAAAACCCTGCCATAACCATTAGGCCACATATTGAGGAAAGATATGATGCTTCCCCTCCTTTCTACATATCCCTAAACATTCATGAAAAAATATTTCATAATTGTTTAATGGATTCAGGGGCCTCACACAATGTCATGCCAAAGGTGATAATGGATGAGTTAGGTTTACATATCACTAAGCCTTACCTAGACCTATATTCATTTGATTCTATAAAGGTTAAATGTGTGGGGGTCATTAAAGACATGGTTGTCACTTTATCTCAATTACCTATGAAAAGTGTAGTGTTGGATGTGATTGTGGCTGATATACCTCCTAAATTTGGGATTCTATTGTAAGATCATGGGCTAAGAAAGTAGGAGGCACACTACAAATGGACCTCAGTTATGATACCATACTTTTTTTTGGTGGAGAGCATCGAATATTGTATAGGGAAGTGAGGTTGGATTACCTGGTAAGTGATCATGAAAATCTTGGCAATCATCCTATATATGTTGTTGAAGATGAACTTGGTTCTTCTATTTTTCACATTGGTGACCAGATAGTTGAAACAACAGTCAGGAAAATCATACCTATAGCTGAAGAAAATACAAAAAAAAAACTAGTATGGAAGATGTTCTTTGATGGGGCTTGTTCCAAAGAAGGATCCGGGGATGGGATTGTTTTTATTTATCTTGCCATGGAAGTTATTCCTCTGTCATACAAAATGGAATTTGATACAACCAACAATATTAGTGAATATGAATCTCTTCTACTTGGATTGAAAGATGCTAAAAATATGGGTATAGATAAAATTTATGTTTTTGGAGATTCTGAGCTTATCATCCATCAAATAAAAAACATTTATCAGACCAAAGAGAAAAGGTTAAAGCAGTATAGAAATGAAGTGTGGGAATTTTTTTATAATTTATTTTTGGCCTTCAACATCACTTTTGTACAAAAATTTGAATCAATGGGACGATTCTCTAGCACTGGCAGCTAGTAATTCAAGAACTCCAATATTTCCCAATTTAAGATTTGAGATTGAGATAAGAAACAAACCCTTTATACGAGACAATATAAAAAATTGGTAAGTATTTAAATATGATCAGGAAATTAAAAGTTTTTTGGAGACCACTGATGAGTTTTATACTATCTCAATAGACCAGGATAATGAAGATGATGATGTGGAAGTTCATGCTGCAAGTATCATTCAAGACAATATTGTTGGTCATAAAATCATTGAATTAAAAACAAATAATTTTCCAAAATTTTTGGTTCCCTTGAGATATTATTTGACCATAATGATGTTTCAAAAAGTTCTTTTGTTCAAACAGAAGATGTTGAAGTGGTAGATTGTGATATCATTCCAAATTCAAATCCTATAATGGTGAAATTATCCAGGAAATTGCCAGAAAAACAGAGAGATAGGTATGTCAATTTGATGAAACAGTTTTCAGATGTTTTTGGTTGGTCTTATGAAGACCTTAATTTTTTTGATACAGAGATTATGTAGCATAAGATTCCTTTAAATCCTGGATCCAAAACTTTTAAGCAAAAATCTAGACAATTCAATCCATTGTTGTTGCCTATAATTGAAAAAGAACTGAAAAGGTTGTTAAATGCTAAAATTATAGTACCATTAAGATACTCATAATGGGTAGAAAATTTAGTACCTTTCAGGGAAAATAATGGAGAGATAAGACTTTTTGTAGACTTCGGAAATCTAAACATGTGTTCTCTAAAGGATAATTATCCATTACCTAAAATGGATCATATTCTATAAAGAGTGGTAGCGGCCAAAAGAATCTCCATGCTTGATGGTTATTTAGGATATAATCAGATATCAATGAGATAAGAAGAAGACAACTTTTACTACTCCCTGGGGCACTTTCATGTATGAAAAGATGCCTTTTGGACTCATGAATGCAGGAGAAACATTTCTGAGAGCTATGGATATCACATTCATTGGTGAGAAAGAAAGATTTATGGTTATTTATCTTGATGATATTATTATGTTCTCAACCTATGATGATGAACACTTGCAACATCTAAAACAGACATTTGAAAAATGAAAGAGATATGGTATATCATTAAACCCTAAAAAATATCATTTTTCCATGGAAGAAGGAAAACTCTTAGGACATATTGTTTCACCAGAAGGAATCAAGATAGATCCTGAAATGGTAAAGGCCATTCAGCAGATACACATTCCAAGGAATAAGAAGTATATCTTATCTTTCATATGTAAAATCAATTTCTGAAGAAGTTTTATACCAAATTTTGCAGAAATCATCAAGTATATTACTGATATGTTGAAGGAAGATTCATAGATCAAATGTATACCATAAGAAAAGGAATCATTTGAAAATATTAAGTGGGATTTAATTAAGGTACATGTCCTCATCAACCCTAATTACTCTAAGGAGTTTTTTTATTTTTTCATTTGCATCTGAAGACACTATAGTTGATGTTCTCTTACAAACAAATGACCAGGGGTATGAACAACCTATCTCTTTCTTAAACAAGACTCTCAGATATTCTGAACTAAAATATGATATTATGGAGAAGCATGCATATGATTTGGTGAAATATTTAAAATATTTTAGGGTGTATGTCCTGCAATCTGAAATTACTGCATATGTTCCAAATAGTGCAATTAACGAAATTTTAGTCCAACCTGATTGTGAAGGAAAAAGGGCGAAATGGATAATTAAAATTATGGAATACAACTTGACCATAAATCCCACTTAGTTAATAAAGGGACAAGGCCTTTCCAAATTGATGATAGAGTCAAACTGTAGAGCAACGAGATTACATCATTTCTCGAGCAAATCACAGAATTCATCATTTCAGGTTGAGGAAACTAATTCACAGGTAAGCAACAAATATTCTTCTTCACCATGGTATAAAGATATTATTTATTTTCTTCTAAATCTTTAGTCTCCTCCTGATTTAGATAAATCCAAATTTAGATCACTTAAATTGAAATCAGTGAAATATTGCATTATTGATCAAACCTTGTTTTGGAAATATCCTAATGGAATTCTGTTGAGATGTGTTGATGAAGAAAAAGAAAAACATATTTTATGTGATTTGCACCAAGGCGTTTGTGGGGGACATCACCATTGGAAAGCCACTGCTTTCAAAATATTAAGAGCAAGCTACTACTGGCCTGAATTGTTTTCTGATATATTTTCTCAGGTGAGGGCATGTGAACCATGTCAAAAGTTTGTAGGGAAGCAAAAGCTTATGTCTCTACCTTTAAAACCCATCATTGCTCATGGAAATTTTCAACAGTGGGGCCTAGACTTCATTGGAGAAATCCATACTTCATCTTCTAGACAACACAAATGGATACTCACAGCCATAGATTACTTTACCAAGTGGATCGAAGCAATCCCAACCCGAAATGCAACAGATAAGTTAATCATTACTTTTCTTGAGGGGCATATTTTTTCTAGATCTAGTTGTCCTAAGAAGTTGGTTACTGACAATGCTCAAGCTTTCAAATCTAATTCAATGGTTGAATTTTGTAATAAATATAACATCAAGTTGGTCCATTCCACTCCTTATTATCCCCGAGGCAATGGGCTAGCAGAATTATCCAATAAAATCCTCATAAGGATTATTAAAAAATTACTTACAGAAAACAAAAGGTCATGGGATTCCAAATTAAAATTTTCCCTATGGGATGATCGGATCAGTACTAAGAAATCCATTGGAACTTCCCCTTTCAAAATGGTGTATGGAACAAAGGTTGTTTTCCCAACTCAATTGGGTTTACGTGTTCTTAAATTTCTGCAGGAGTTAGAAGAGCCCAATGACATTCAAAGGAGAGTTTTCCAAATCATAGAGGTTCAACAGAATAGAGAAAAGATGGATCATAAAGTTCTTATTCATTAGAGCAAAGTCAAAGAAACTTTTGATAAAAAGACAAAGAAGGATATTTTTCAAGAAGGAGATCTTGTATTGAGATGGGATGCTAGAAGGGAGGACACAGATGAACATGGTAAGTTTTATGGTATGGTCCTTTCAAAATAGATAAGGTCATGAACATCAATACCTTTCTTTTACACAATTTGAATGGTAGTGAGATTTTGGGAGACCCAATAAATGTGAGATTCCTAAAACATTACTTCTTTTAAAATCAGTCAGAAAGTTCGGTTTGTACTGTAGATTTTACTTTTTACCTCAAATAAAGACTCCATATACCCAATGGAATTGCTTCTCTACAGTTTTTTGGTTTTGAATAAAAGATGACAGAGTAGGGAACTATAGTGAAATAAGAGGAATATGAGGGCATTGGTAAGAAATTTCTTAAAGTTTCATCATGAAACTTTATCCCGAGAAGGAGACAATGTTATTTCTTAACCTTGTTTTTGACTGATTGGGTGTCCTTAATCCCTGTTCTACCCATTCCTTTATTGATTTTTGTTAAACTTTGTTTTTTCCCCTTCTTGGATTGAAAGCTTGTTTTCATTCTTTTATGCACATTTTAAATTTTTTTAAGTTTTTAAAAGTTAAGACATCATATTAAAGGATTTCTATCACATCACTTGTCTGTTCCTTCATTTGAATTTTCAAAATTTTCAAAGTGGAAAGGGCGCTACAAGAATAACGCTATTATTGCAGCACCAGGAGTAATGATAGTTCTGCATGCGCCACCTTCTCGAGATCATGTTTTAACGACCAAAATCATTTCCAGAGGATCTACACATCTATGTATGATCTATATCAGGTCATAATTCTCATGATGACAACTAATTTGAGGGATCGGGTTGTACTCGCCACCTTGATATAAAATCAAAATGCCCGATTATTATTCCATATGTATGAAGTCATAATCCACCTATTTTTAGTATGTCCATTACTCCATGCACACTCTGTAGGTGAACGGATAACTCTCAGACTTCAACAGTCCTCGAAAGCAGGTGATCAAACCTAAGATGTTCTCAAAACCCTTCCACAGAATTGTATCAGTGTCATGGCACCCAAAAAGAGTGGATAGATAACCAGGTTGGAGTCAGAAGGGATAGAATTACTTGAATCTTTTCCTCAGATGGCACAAAAGTTTAAAGATGTAGGCTGGCTCGAATTCTTTTCAACATTTAAGGGTCATGACGAGCAGATTTCTATGATCTTTGCACAGAACTTTGATGGTTTCGAAACTGTGGTTGGCAAACTTCTCATGCACGTGACAGAGCATTCCATATCAAAAGCATGCAAGTTACCAGTATATGGGGAAAGATGGTGGAAGAAAGAAAATTTAGTTACGGAGTTTGTTAATCAATTTTTTATTCCAGAAAAGCAAAACCCCAATTGGAGCCAAGGCATCCCACATAGCTGGGTGAGAAAATAATGGCATACATCCATGTTTATCATTCACAGGTACATTACCTGTGAATTTCACTTTTATCTAGTTCACCTTTATCATATTAGACTATTAATCCATGTGAATGGTGGCTATCCTCTTAATATACTGTATTTATTATTGAAAAGCCTATCTAAGATGTCTAAGAGGATTCAGACACATCATGAAACAACAAAGAATAGTCTTTTTCATCAAGGGATGATTAAAACTTTTGTAATTTTTTATTTAAATGAAGTTCATAGGTCTTGGGATTGGTTAATTCAGTCACTAAAACCTAAACTATAGGAACCTAAGTCCAAAACTATTAAGGAGAAGAAACTTGGAAAAGGTAAAAAGGCATCTCAAGCCACTGATGTTTTGGTGAAAGAAAACTCCCCTGCAGCCATGATAACTCGTGCCGGTAAGAGGAAGTTACAGACACAACAAGTAACTAGAGATTTTCCCAAGGGTAAACCTAACAAGAAGATCATTACAGGTCGAGGTAAAAAACTTAAAATTGATGAAGAGATTGATGTCCAACTTGATCCTGATATCAAAGAGGAACCCAATGAACCTAAATATTATACTACAAGCCTATTCCAAAGTCCAATCAAACAGAAAAAACAGTCTACATGAAAAAGGGTTGCAAAGGGTAAGAAACAGAGTAAGAAGAAGGAACATGTATCTAAATACCCTAGAAGAAATTATACCAAGGATGCAAACAAATTCTGGCTGAATTCAAAGGATATGTTTCATCCTTCTATCAAGAAGGAAAACCTTATTATCATAGAAGACAATTCAGAAGATATTAAGAAAGAGGTTAAAACACAAACCCTAGAATATTCTTCACATGGGTTAGAGGAGGAATCCGAGGAACAAAGGAAAAAACGTGAAAAAGGAAAACAAATTGCACAGTGTTCAAGGAGATTTGTAACTAGGGAAACCAAAAGATCAGTTTCAATCATTGAATCTGCATTCAAAGGCACATATGATGAGATTCCTTTCCATAAATAAACCAATTAAATGATGTTCCAAAAATCAGAGAATTTGAAATCTCTGAAGAAGAGGATCTTAGCAATTGTTTATCTTCAAAATATGAAATTAAGTTAAGGAAACCCCAAGCCTCCATATATTTGAACCTACCTACTCTAGTAGAAGAACATCTAGAGTTTGGGGTGGAAGCAAGAAAAGAGAAAGACAGGGTAAAAAAGATGCAGGTATTATCAGGAAGCTGAGGAAAGAAAAGTCCTTTGTAGATCAATGGAATGCAAAACAACAAGAAAAGATACAAGAATTTAAAAGGAAGAGGAAAGAGAAAAATGCACTACTAAAGGAGTTAAAAAAATCAAATATAAGATTGTATTGGCACAATGTGGTGTTGACAACTAAGCTCAAACAAGGGGACACCAGAGCTTCTGCAGTTATCATACAATGACAACCCATGGAAAGTCTGCTACAGTTTTTTATTATTCAATGCTATTACTAAGATAGTGCAACTGAGAATTTTGGTTATTAGTGCTTTGTTCAAATAGACCTTTTCGTATTTCAGATGAACCAACACAGCAACAAAGTATTCCTCTTTTTGCGAGATTTGTAAAGTTTCATCAACTATTATCTAGTCTATTTTCGGATTAGTTGTTGAACATACTACTTTTTAGGCATTATAAGTGCTCGTATGAGATTTTCTCTCCTAGGAAATAGTCAGTTGATATGATCCTATCTTAAAACTGTAATTTGGAAAATAGGATCTTCAGGAATATTTTTGGCTTTAAAAAGACATTGAAAAGACTGTATTAGGGTCGATCAATTGAGAAATCAAGGACTATTTTTGTAAAGACTCCACTGTAAGACAAGGACAATATTTTCATATTGGCACTAAATGGAAAAGGCATTTTGATGGTCAGATCTTCTTTTCATGTTATTATTTGTTTATTTTTCTTGAATGCATTTATTTTGTTGCAAAGCATATGATTTCTTGGTTGTAAGTAACACAGTGAAAATTTTGTTGTTTTTGTTCATAATTAAGATTTCTTTCAAGTACCATATTCTCATTTCTTAATGATATTTGGGAATGAGAAATCCATGTGTGAGTTGACAAATTGAATACTTATATATATTCCTTTATTTATCTACTTTTACCATCCGATTTATCAAAGTGTATGTCATTTACTAAGCCAGTGAGATGTTCATTTTCCTTTCGCATGGAGTCATATATTTTTGTTGTATCCTTGAGCCAACTTTCAACCATTTTCTAAAACCTATTCAAAAAACCCCTTTATAAAAATACCATTGCAGTAACTTGATGATGCCCTAGCTTTCCCTCTCACAATCAAGTGCAACTTTAGGGACTAACAGGGTCCACCAAACATTTTTTTCTCATGTCAAAGTATTACTCCCCTCTAAGCATTACTATATAAATGCACAAATTCTCAATATTCCAGGAGATTGTTTTTGTGTATTATACATGTTGTAGAGGCTAGGGTTTGCAAGGTCCTAAGAGTAAAGGAGTGCCAAGTGTTATATCTCTTTAATATACCTAAGTGTTTCCAACAATAGTACTTAACTAAATATTTCACAGCATTAATTGAGGCTAGAATATACCCTTAGCCATACTACCTGATTCCTTTGTATGCAACATTGATCTCCCTGAGTTTTGTTCTCAATGTACTATAGAAAAAAATGGTTGATATTTTTATGTAAGGTTGGTTTCAATTGCACCTAGGGGAATTCTAATATACTCAAAGGTGTGTGGAAGGTTGAATTCATATACATATTATATCTACAAAGGTGTACAAGGGTGTCCAACCAAGTGACTTTGCTTTTATTCCCTATGTGTATGATTCCTGGCCATATTTTTTCCACCAAACAGTACATCATTGTGTTTAAAGACAATGGAACATGTCTCTAGCCTTAAAAAAACTCTAAAATTTGATAGTGTACTTAACCAGCTGAAATGGTAAATTATGAGAAATATTCATGAAATATAAACTACAGAAAAGTAAATATGAGAGACAATGTTATTAAACCTACAAAATATAACCCTTGTATTAATAATATAGAAATAGAGAGCAATGTTCATGGGCCCCTTCAAGGGGACAACCTCCAATTGAAAAAATCCTTTATCTTCTTTGAGAAAAATGATGTTTGGGTTGTCTTTTAGGTGATGGATATAATGAAATTGATCTTTAAATAAGTTAAGTTTAGGAAGTTTGGAATGACAGAGGATTCCACCTGTGGTTACCAATATATTTATAGAACATTTTGAGTCCTTATCCCTAAACAACTTTCATCTCGGACCCAAATATTGGTTTCGATTTGTAGATGAAACCTTTGTTATTTGTCCTCATGGCCTTGCCAACATAACCTCTTTATTTCACCATCTTAACAGTCTCTCTTCTCACATCCAATTTACTATGGAAACCCAAATGGACAATTCCATCCTCTTCTTGGATGTTCTTATCTCTCATTTTCCTAATGCCTCTCTTTCCCACCAAGTTTACAGGAGGAATACCCATACTAATAGATACCTCCATGTCAGTTCCCTCCATCATCTAGCTCAAAAACATTTTGTCCTTAAAACCCTGATTACTCGATCCAACCGCATTTATACCTCTCAATTCATCGTTGAGGAGAAATCCCACCTAACCAAGTCCCTTTTTTCCAATGTCTACTCTGTCTCTCAAATCAACCAAGCCTTTCACTTTTCCCACAAACCTAAACCTAAATTATTCTCATCCTCCCCTCCGCGTGCACTCATCACCCTTCCCTATATCCAAGGCACCACCAATATTATCTCAAAACACTTGGCTAAGAATAATATCAAAGCCATTTTCAAACCCTTTAAAACCTTGAAACAACTTTTTAGGACTACTAAAGACAAATCTGACTCGATGTTTGGCCTGAGTGTTTACCAAATTCCTTGCTCTTGTGGAAAATCTTACATAGGACAAACTAGTAGATCCTTCAAAGAACTTCTTAAAGAGCATATAGTTGATACCACACACAAACAGATCTCCAAATTAGTTATTACCGAACACTCCTTCAAAATCTGAACACCTCATTTGTTTTGACCAAACCAAAATTCTTGCCTCCGACCCTTAATACTCCTATTGCCTCATTCGAGAAGATATCGAAATTGTAAAACATCCTAATAATTTCAATCGCAAGATTGGCTACAAACTTAGCCAATCTTGGAATCCCACCATGCATCACCTTGAACTTTAGGCTTCATTTTCATTTTCTTGGTTTGCTACCTCTTTTCTTGTCATGGCATTCTTATTTTTCCCTTTAGTCTCATTTTTTCGTTGAAGCCTGCATACCTTCATGTTTTCTCCTTGCCTCTTCAATTTAACTCTTTGACTTTATTATCATTAATTTTATCCTATATTAAATCTTGATCACTTCCTTATTCTATTATTAAACAACCCTCATCTCTTCATTAGTTTCAACAACTTTCATTACTTTATTGTCCTCACAACTCAATTTCCTTTACTATTATTGGATCTTATATGCTTAATTTTAGGTCTATCCTTGATCTCATGGATTAATAATTGATCTAAGTTTGTCCTCCTAATATTTTGTTCCATTTCATATCGGTATATCTTTGTTCTCTTTTTATTTATTTTTCTTATCAATATCATTTTTCAACAACATTATTAATTATGTCGCAATATTATTTCTCTATATGTTTATTTATCTATCATAACAATTTACAATCATAACTTTATCATTTTTCACTTCCTTTGGTTTAATTTAGTAATTGATCTAATCTTGTATCAATGGTAACAATTTACCTAATCTTGTCTTCACCTTCTATTTGTTCCCCTTTGTTCATATTCTTTACTAAAACCTACTTACATCTATGATTATTTCACTTTATTATCACTATTTTATCATTTTTTATCAAAAGAATCTTTATTATTTTATTATTAATCCTTATTCATAACATTCATTTCATCAATAATTTCAAAAAATCGTTAATAATATTTTATTCTCAATATTCTTTCTACATCATTATTTGATCACAACATCATTTCACCTCTTTATTCATAGTAATTGAACTCAACAACTAATTTCTCCTAATTCCTTTCCTCAATGTTCACATCCCAATTTTTCTCTTTAAATACAAACCTCAACACTCATTTCAAACATGTTAGCTTCAAATCTCCTTGATGATGGGCAGAGTGTCCACACGAAACATTGGACGTTTCAAAACCCTCACACACACTGATTATCCAGAAATTGCTTGATAACATTATGACTAACTGTGGAAACCTACATTCTCAAAATGAGTATTTGTCAATGTATCATTCAAAATGAGAACGAAGATGTGAATGTGAATAGCTTCACATGGTGTCTTCATTCGTTTTTAGGAAATTCCATAGGGAATGTCATAATGATAATAATGGCTGACATTTGCATAGGATAAATCATTGGAAAGACTATATTGAGCATTATGGTCAATATAGTATGTATGCTAAATTAAATATTGAGCTCAATGGAGAACAAATCGCTTATTAGGCTAAATTATCACTAACAATGCACGAAATGTTTACATCACATCAAAGTATGACTTTATTTCATTTGGTACAATGCGTGTTCATGTGGCAGGGTTATATATGGAAAAAATAATAAGTCAATCTTCAATATTAATAGTGACAAAAATTCCTTAAGAACACTCATTGTATAAGAAGTATAATGTCTCCCAATAAAACTAACGATGCTTCCTTCCAAATATTTCACCTCTTCTTACTTCAAGGACTCATATAATGAGAAACATCAATGGACATACTCTCGTAGCATTGTGTCAGCTACTAAATTAGTCACAATATTATAGAGCTAATTTATCATTTACTCATCCCAACAACATCAATTATCAAATTATATAAATACACTTACCATTAATCTTTCATACGAAAAAAAGCAAACATCAAGCTAAGAAATAACACTAGAATTTTACAATGGGAAAAACCTCAAGAATTGAGAAAGAAATCCAATGTTAATAAATCATAGCCAAATACTTATCTCAATGCAATTCCTTATAATTATTTGATAACCCTTATTTATCCCAATAGCACAACTTAAGATCACATCTATTACAAAATATTCTAATTACATCTCTTATCTTACAACTCCTTCATTTATACATGTTGATAGCTTTCATTGGTCGGACTGATACCTATGACAAACTCTCTCATATATTTCTTGCCTTCATAAAAAAGAAAGGGCTTCTTATAGAATTAGGGGCTTTTACACCAACTAGGATGAAATTGCTAACAAATCTGCATCCTTAATTCCTTCATTTTCTCATTCTTAACTTACTTTGACTTATAATAGGTACTTACATGATCAAGATGCAAAATGACTTAAAAATGTGTATAAGTAATAGGGTTTATCCTTAGCTATGATTCACCTTGTTGGATCAAAATATATATGATTCACCTTCTTAGATAAAAATTATATTACACAAAATTGATCAACACTATCATCAAACCACATGTTGAATGTAGTTGATTAAGGTACAAAATGACTGAGAATGTGTTGAAGTAATAGGGTTTATCATTAGCTATGATTCACCTTGTTGGATCAAAATATATATGATCCACCTTCTTAGATAAAAAGTATATTACACAAAATTGACCAACACTATCATCAAACCACATGTTGAATGCAGTTGTTTAAATAATTTAAGATTTAGTATCAGAGTTTTTGAGGTCACATTTATTGATGTTAAATCCAAACAAACACTTGTGTTAGTGTGTGATTTATTGAAGTCACTATCATAACTATAGTTCATTTCATAATAAAAATAATACAACTAAATGGATTCATAACTTTGGTAAGTTGTCCTACATTATAACTTAGTACATCCCAAATCATCAAGAAAAAAATTGTTTTAACAACTCTTTGAGGGGGAAGAAAGGTAGTGACACATTCCTACTAGTTTGTAGCTATAATTAATATTTAAATATATTTTCATGTGAAGCAAAAATAAGATAAGTCACCTTGTATATAAATGTAGTATATTTTAGAAATAATTGAATAATAGATTCATCTTTTTGGTAAATTTATATTTGGATGAGGAAGTATACAAGAGTGATCAAGTAATTTAAATCTTTTGCATAATGTGGAATGGATTACCTAGGGATGACTTCACTCCCTAGTCACTTGCATTTTTACACAAATGTCGCCATGAGTTGATGCAATTATATGATAAGCGATCAAAGTGATAATTACACCATTTTTCTTCATCTAGGTTAAGTTAATGATAATGTTCATATTTGAGTGACATTAGTGAGCCCAACTAGTTTAAGGTAAGGTAGTGTGGGACACAACATTGTTGGGCCTAACTAAGACAAGTTCTCTTTGTTGACATCAAATAGATCAAGAGTAGAGTTAGGTATCAATATATTGTGATAGTCCCAAGTAGATTAAGTAGAGAGATACACACTTAAACTTATATAATAATAAGGCTTCCTACATATGTTTTTTATTGCATATAGCTCGAGGGGTTAGCTTAATTGGTTGTTTCCAATGTTGTTGGGTATTTTCTAGTTCCATGTTGATGGGTCCTCGGTTTGAATCCCCCTGAGTGAGACACACTAGTCTACACCAATGGGTTTACTAAGGATGTCATCCAAAAATATGGGGAAGCATCCCCTAGATTTCCTCGTAATGTTTTCCTTTGAAAAAAATCATATGTTCCTACATATCCTTGAATCATATTGATGTAGAATAAATGTATTACAAATAAATAAAGCATGCAAAAAATTTGTATAATAAATATAGCATCATGTAACCATCATACTTATATTTATAAAATCTCATAACCAAACATTCCCTTTCTCCTCCACCCTTATAAAAACTCATAACCAAAAATTCTCATTCTCGCCCACCCTTTCCTATTGGAATGATCAAAGAAATGGTGGTTGGCGGTGATAAGTGGATAAACTAGTATAAATATGTTTTCTAGCGAGGAAAGATATTGGGATCATTGTATTTTTAACATGATATTACTTGATTTCCATCCAAAAGATATTTTCTCTATACTCTTAGTTATTACATAGACAACAAAATATATATATTTTTTATGCACAATAACATTGAACATATTTAATGAAACCATAAAATGGAGCTCCCGTTTCGTAACATGATGTTTTATTCAAGTCATATTAGTGTATTTTTGCACATTAATGATATAGACATTATATGTTTTCAAGATTTATATGTTATAACATGGAGTATTATATATGCATCTCCCTCTAAAAAAATCTACACCTATATTTGGCCATATTATTTAATAACATGATTTGTTCTTGCAAAAAAATCATATAGCTTCCTTGTTGCTCCATCTTGTCTACTATGTTTCACTATACCTTGATTATATATGATTAGCTTCCATGTTGCTCCATCCTGTTACTATGTTCCACTAGACCTTGATTATATATGATTTTTCATTTTTATAGTATCATAAATTTCTTATCGAGTATGTAGTCATTGAAAATTTTCTATCCAATTTCACTTGAATCAAGCACTAGTCAATGTCAAGATTAGGATCATATACATATTTTACCTATAAGACATTGAAAATGCTATGCATCATAACAATAGGTAGAAATGTCAGCTTATACAAGGACCAAATTGGAAGCCTTCAATGCATGTCAAGACCTCATCAACATTTCATAGAAGGGTATCATTTTTCACCTACAAAAGAACTTGTAAAAAAAAAAGACCCATCATCAAAGAAGCAACCATCATTCTATATCTTTGCAAATGAAGGGAAATCACCCTTTCAACATATCAATATTTAATTCTTAAAACCCAAACTTGAGAAGTGAAAATCAAGACTCAAATACAATCTTTTTTATTTTTTTTGTTAGAAATGGCTGTCACTTGTGGGGCTAGCATTTCAACCATTGGCTAAGAAACCACGACCCAGGTGCATCTAAACCATCAAAATCACCTTGGGATCGCACCCGGCTTAGGATGCACCAACCCTTAACATGGCTAGATTTTTGGGTGTCACCTCTCGACTAAACTCACCATAAGAATATTGAACTCGGGTCACCTAGCAAATGAAACCCACACCTTAACCAGTTGAGATAGCGAGAATTGACCAAAAGCAATCATTTCAAAATCAAAGTCATCTCAAATTTCATGACATTTAAATCATTAAATTGTATTATTAATATGTTTTAAATTGTATAATCCATTATTGATCGTGGAACTTTGTATGTTAGTAAGTGGCTTTGTAATAATAACTCGTTGGCAGGATACAACTATTGTAATGCTTTAGAATTACCTTTGCTTTCAAGTTTCCACTACACATTGAAATCAACAACATGTGGTTTCCCATGTGATTTTAAACTATGTGATGGACTTGTTTTTAATCGTGTTGCCCGATTGGGCCTTTTTCCCACGACAAAGGAAAATGAAGAAGAATGAGGAGAGAGAGGAAAGATTTCGAAGTGTTCTATAGGCTCAAAGAGTTGGGAAACACCATTATGACTCCTTAGAGTGGAAAATTAAAAAGTTTTCTTGACACTGTAAAGTGGTTTTGATGCTCTTCCATGGCGGATCTTCACATGTGAAGGTAAGGATTTTTACATTAAGTTATTACAATTGCCCCCCCTTGGAATTGTTTTAATAAGAGACGTTTTGCCAACATGGGAATTTTTTAATAGAAATTTTGGGGATGACTTGAACAAACAAGTTCAGATTAGTGGAGTTGGAGTTATTGTGGCCACATGGATGTCTTCCAAAGCGTGTTTTTAGAGATTGTTTGGAGTTATTGTGGCCACATGGATGGCCACATGGATACAAAGGTGGAAATGACACAAAATTAATATGGACAATATTGGTATCTCGCTTAAAGAAAAAAGAGTGAGTGATTAATTGCTTTCCCTATTACAAGACCTTTAAGGGGAAAAGGGTTTTGAAGAGGTGGAGAAAAAAAAAATTGGTGAATGTTTAGCTTAGTCTACATAACAAATATCCAAGATACCTTCAAGTTAGTTATTATTGATTTTATAAAAATATTTAAAATGTAAAATAGTTAGGTCTTAAAAATCAATGGGCTTATGGGATTTCATTGTACTACTTGTTTTTGTTTCAACCATTTTAGCATGTTGGTTGGGATCAAATTTAAGTAACAAAAAATTAAAATCCACGATGCTTCCTAACCAAGTCACTTATGAACAGAAGAAAAAAAAATATTTGTCATCCTAAAATGCTAAACTATCAACACATACATATGATTATACATGTACACAAATCATTGAATTTCCTTATTTATTTATTCACCTCTACTGTAGTAGACATCTTGTTACTATACCTCTAGATTATATATTGATCCATTGATTATCAAGGTAGGTCTATGATTACTAGTGGTTGTGTCTTATATGAGAATGATATCTCCATTAAAATGTTTGCAAATTTACGCATGTGGATTGTAATTAAGCCCATTGGTTGTAATGATTATTCGACCATATTGGTTATTTTTGTGTGTGATGTGTGGCTTCCTGATGCTGCAATTTATTTTTTTTAATTTTAATATTTATTTAGTTTTCTTTTCTTTTTGAACTCCCAACATCATGCCTTCGTGATATATGCATTTGGTTTTTTTTTCTATTTGTTCCCTTCAAATGTTGTATTTTGTTTGCCCCAACACCCTAACAAATAAATAAAAAATACTAATTAAAAATCCCAAACAAGTTCCCTGAATAAGAACATACACACCTAGACACACAAGTTATTCACACCAAAGAGATGTAATATATTTTCTATTGTTTTCTTTTATGCTTCTACATATTTGTAACTTTGGGCATGGGCCTTGCGTATTGATACATTGGTTTCCATATTCAATTACTAGTACTATTATTGTGTGTCAATCTTGACATCTTTATGTTGCATTTGTTTTTCTTAAAGTTCGTGCTTAACTTGTTCCTTCATCTTTTGAAGATTTCTAGTGTCAAGGTTATAAGTTGAGGGGAAACTTGTAATGACCCTTTTCTTATTACTATGAATAGTTTTATAATTAAACCTAAACATTGGCTAAATTATAATTAATTATTAAATAACCTTAAGTGATTATAAGTTATTAATTAATTATTTTGATTATACTTAGCTGAAGTATGATTAACTCCTTGATTAGGGGTTAATGAATGAGTAATTATTAAAT